>JABUQX010064256.1:0-17500 GCA_015478945.1 Trachelipus rathkii | reverse complement strand
TTTACCCCCAAAAAAGGAATTATTCGTAATATAGTATTAGATTATATGATTATATAGATATTCTGTCGAAAAGCTTGTTTCTTTTGATCTGTATGTATATATATTATAATATATATATAGATATAGTATATTGTTATGCTATATAGGAAAGGAATGTGAGAAAGAATATCGAGCTCACAGTCAAACGAATAAATTTATTATTTAGATTTGAAATGATTGGAAGAATGGAAGTTAATAATAAATAATTTCAAAATACAATTTTTATTTCAATATGTTTCACTTTAGATTAAACTTAAGAAAAGCTTTAAGAAAATGTTAATTTAGAAAAAAAAACGTATTGAACCGAAAAGATTCATAAGAATAACTCGCAGCTCAGCATTTGGATACGAAGGAAAGTCATAAATAGAATTAAAATAGTTAATACCTGGTTCCATTCTCGATTATATAATTGGTTCTATGTTGGGTTCCAGTCTCGAACATATAATTGGTTTTATGTTGGGTTCCATAATTACTGAATATTACATTATTGAAGACTTCGCTGATATTTCGTGTTTAAAGAAGTCCTGATTCCAAAGCTCTACTGCAATTTTATGAAGAATCCAGGTTTGGCAATTATTGATTGGATTAGAGGATAATTGAGATTATAGTTTCCTTTTTACAAGGAGCAGAAAGTTTCGTAACTATTCAGAAGGAATTGGATAAAGAATAGATAGTAACCAGGGCGAAGCCTATTAGAACAATTAGAAGAGAAGCCATACAACTTTGAGAAACTTGTTTGGAACTATTTGAAGGAAGTTTAGTTATATCAAGAACGACTTTCATTTGGGTTGAAGAACTATTACTTATTGGAAGAGGTTTATTTACTGAAAGTAAAGGAACATTGATATATTAAGGAGTCCATCTGCGACTCAGGAATAATTTGAAGATCAGAAGACATCGTAGGTTTCACTACACTTTGTATTTGAGAGAGTGGAAACCCACATCGTGAATCATACCCTAGACATTTTATACAGTTTATTCAGTTTTATTTTTTATTGTATAATAAAAGAATTCCGGAAATTGTCACGCTGTTATTGGCAGAATCCCCATCTTGTGACAATAAATTGGAGGCTCTGTCCGGAATATTTTCTAAAAGGAAAAAGAAATACTGAGACCAATAAATTGGAGACTCTGTCTGAATTTGCTTCTAAAAAAAGAATATATCAGTGGTCTTATTTGAAACAGTTCTTAAAAGAATATCACAGTCGTCATTCAGAGTAAAGACAACTCTTGTGATACAGATATTAAGGTGTGACCCTCTATTAAAATTTACCTTTTTAATATGGATTGTGCGGCATTAGCAAAGATCGCCCAAGATCTGTGTGACTAAAGGGAAAAGAGGCTAAAGAATTTATAGCTGCTGAAAGAGAAGCTGCCAGAGAAGTAGCAGAGAGACAGAAAGAAGCAGCAGAGAGAGAAGCTACAAGAGAAGCTGCTGAAAGTGAGGCTGCCAAAGAACCGGCAGAGAGACAAAGAGAAGCTGCCAAAGAAGAAAGAGAAGCCGAAAAAGAAGCAGCAGAGAAACAAAGAGAAGCTGCCAGAGAAGAAAGAGAAGCAGCAGAGAGACAAAGAGAGCAAGAGCTAGAGCTGATCTGAATGGAATTGCAAGCAGGCAATAATAATCAACATCAAGCTGCAAACAATAACAACTTTAAGGCAAAAGTGCCTAAGCTCCCTCCTTTTGCGGACAACAGAGACGAAATATACTGCTACCTCGAACGCTTCGAAAGATTTGCGGAGATAAACGGATGGGATGAGAGGAATTGGGCATGCCCACTTATCGCCTTATTAACAGGGAAAGCTTTAGTCGCATATTCACGCATTCCTAAAGAAGATTCAAAAGATTGCGACAAATTGAAGAATGCCCTTCTATTGTGTTACAATTTAACGTAAGATGGCTACCGAATAAAATTTATGAATGCAAAGGCATATAACGATGAAAGGCCCATACAATTCATAGACAGATTGAAGAACTACGTCACGAAGTGGACAGAACTGGCGGAGATAAATAAGGAATTTAACGATATCATCAATCTGATAATAGCAGAGCAGTTTCTTAACACCTGCCCGAAAGAACTTGCAACATTTTTACGAGAAAGGAAGATTAATAAACTAGATATCGTTGCTCAAGAGGCGGAGAACTATCTCCTGGCCCACAACAAAAATTTGACATCAATGACTAGTAGAGAAGACCCCTCCAAGAAAGAGAAGGAAGATGCCATCGAAAGTTTAAAATACACCGAAAGACCAAAATACCAGTCCACTTGTTAAAAACAAATTGTCATTGTTAAAAACAAATATACGTCGGTAAACCATAGAAAATGGAGGAGGAAACAGATGCTGATGATCGACAATACGATCAGAGATGCACCCATTGTTATGATCGACGTCGTTACGCCATATTATATTGGTCGCGTGGAAGCCATAGCCTTGGACGATGCCATATAAGATTTGATAATAGGGAATATTCCCGGGGCAAGGAATGCAGAGGATCCTGCCACCGTAGTCAAGATGGTATCGCGGCAGAAGAGCAAGGGATAGTTCTCTGGAGGAGAAGCCCGAAGCTCTCTGGTGAATGCGGTGCACATCGACAGTCAAGCGATAGTGTCATGCGTGGGTGAATCAATGAACTCACGGTCGGAAGGAACTACACAACATGACGTTGTATTAGAACATTCCATTGAACTATACAATAAAAGGGACGAAGAAACGCCGGATATCTTACACATCGTTGCGTAGCGAGTAGTGGATTTTGAAGGTGTGAGAAAGAGAATTAGACTTGGAGAGACACGATCGTCTTAGGGAACTGCGTACCTAACGGAGAAGCGTCAGTGATATTAGATTGGGGTAGATAGATGAAGATAAGAAGACAGAGACAAAAGAGAGATTAAAAACATTGGAGGACGACAAAAAGTTGACAATGTAAGAGACAGATTATCTTTCAAGAAAAGTAATAGAATTTGAGCGTCGAATTCAAGAGCTTGAAAAGTCAGAAATTCATTCGGCAGATTTAAGTCATACTCAGGAACAACTTAGGAGACTTTTTGGAGAATTTGTTTCAAAATGTGAAGAAAATTCAGGCCATATTTCTAAGATAGTAAAGCTCAAGAGCAAATTACACAATCTCCAAATTGAATTAGATGAAGCCAGGAATGAAGTTATAGCAACTCGATGCGCCGCCGAAAATGTTGCCGCGGCTGAAAAACGAAAATGTGAATCAGAGTTCGTCTCTAATCAGCAGATTATAAGGGAGAAATTTATTTCAGCGGAAAATGAAGTTCAGGATCTCAGATCTGTTATAAAGAAATTAGGAAAGGAGAAACTTCATTACCAAGGCTTATATGAAAAGTTAACTGGAGACAGTGATCTGAAAAGAGAAGAGTTCTTGAGTCGGAATGTTATATCTACCATTGTGGAATTAATTTTGAGAAAGATTCAGAGTCTCCGTTCTGCACATTCAACAAGTTTGAATAATTATTTATTAAAAGAAGTTACGATTAGTAATGAATCAGTAAAGAAGCCTGAAATGATAGATACATCAGTTGAAAGATATATAATTAATAAAGGTGAATCTATGGAAGAACCTTAGGATAAGCCTCTTGATAAGTCAAGAGAGGAGAAGAATCTAAATGCTAGGAAAGTTAAAAAGAAAGGGATTCTCAAACATCTAGTTGAAAGGAGAGGTAAAAAGAAAATAAAGATTGCTGGAAAAGTTGTACTAGAAGCAAAGAATAAGGCTGTAGCAGGGGGAAAAGAAACACCTTTGAAGAAAATACCCCTGGTTCGGAAAACATCAACTGAAAATTTGAGATTACCTGACGAGGATTGGGATGTGAAGTTCAGTGTTTTGTGAAAAGAAAAGCCCCAGTTTTCTTTCTTAATGGAGGCGTGTGTTATGCTATTAGGAATATAGGAGATAAGATTATGAGCTTCACACGTCAATTCGGATAAATTTATTATTTATATTTGAAAGGATTGGAAGAAACTTTTATTTAAAAAAGCGATGAATTTAAAAATACAATATTTATTTGAAAATGATTTAGTCGAGATTTTTATTTTAAAATATTTTTTAGAACAATTTTAATTTAGAAAATAAAATTGTCTTATGGGAAAAAAGATTCATAAAATAACTCTGCACTCAGCATCTTGGATACGCGGAAAAGTTATAAATGGAAATAAATTAGTTATTACCTGGTTCCATTCTCGATTCTATAATTGGTTCTACGTTTGGTTCAGCCATTGGTTCTATCTCAGTAAACAACTATTTACGAGAATCTTACTAATTACTGAATATTACATTATTGAAGACTTCGCTGATATTTCGTGTTTAAAGAAGTCCTGATTCCAAAGCTCTACTGCAATTTTATGAAGAATCCAGGTTTGGCAATTATCGATTGGATTAGAGGATAATTGAGATTATAGTTTCCTTTTTACAAGGAGCAGAAAGTTTCGTAACCATTCAGAAGGAATTGGATAAAGAATATATAGTAACCAGGGCGAAGCCTATTAGAACAATTAGAAGAGAAGCCATACAACTTTGAGAAACTTGTTTGGAACTATTTGAAGGAAGTTTAGTTATATCAAGAACGACTTTCATTTGGGTTGAAGAACTATTACTTATTGGAAGAGGTTTATTTACTGAAAGTAAAGGAACATTGATATATTGAGGAGTCCATCCGCGACTCAGGAATAATTTGAAGATCAGAAGACATCGTAGGTTTCACTACACTTTGTATTTGAGAGAGTGGAAACCCACATCGTGAATCATACCCTAGACATTTTATACAGTTTATTCATATTATTAGATTTTATATGTATAAATAAAAGAATTCCGGAAATTGTCACGCTGTTATTGACAGAATCCCCATATCTGTGACATACTATATATATTATATATATATTATATATTATAGTATATATATATATATATATACTATATATATAATATGATATATTAATATATATAAATATATTATTTATATATATTATATATAGTATTATATATATATATTATATATATATGATATATATATATATATATATATATATATATAGGTGATAAGATTTCTCTTTTATTCGCGTAGCATTATATTTATTGGAAGTTGAATTCGCCCTTTAATAATGTTAAGAACATAGATTTAAAAAAAAAATTATCAACACATTCAGAAAACTATAACAAAACACTTTATGAATAATAAATAATTAAACAAAAAAATGGAGAGTCAAACTTTCGTGTTCTGTATTGCGTAGAAACTTCGACGGAACGTAGAAAATGAAAAATTCTCATTGATAGGTGGCTACTTTTGAGTATTTTGGCTTACTTTGGCAGAGTGAAGGATCTTATTGGGCGTACTGGTAGCCATTTTATAGGTAGATTTAATGTTTCTTGATAATCTTTTTTTCAGGGAGGCGTGATTCGTTTTAGTATAGATAGTGTTTCATCTCAATTGAAATTTCTCCTTTCTGTAGATTGAAGTTATTTGTGTTTTTTTTTTATGATGAAGGATTCGATTAGTTTTCTATTTTCAGTGTTTTGTATTGTTTTTATGATATCGGGGGTATTCATGTTGATTTTACGGTTATTAGTTTGGCGATGTTTTACGAGTGAAGATGATTGTTTGTAATATTTGAGTTCGTTTTTGTGTTGATAGAGACGGATATTAAAGCTATTAGTTTTAGATTGTGTAGATGCCTGCTTCTATGTTTGGGTTATTGTTTGTGGGTTTTAAGTTGTGTTTCATAGTTGTGTTATTTGATTTGACTGTGTGAATAGAATTTGGAATGTAGTTACGAAGGATGTTTTTCGGTATATTGGGGATAGGTAATATGTTGGAATACGAACTATTATTGTTGAAATTTTTTTTGTTTTGCTTTACTTATTGTTTTATTTATATTGCTATGGGAATATTTTAATTTATGAAAAAATCAGTATGAGAAAGTTTATTTCAGTATGTAAGAACTGTGGACCGGATAATTTAAAAGCACGAAGGAATAGGTTATTCATGACAGCTATTTTTGTGGAAAATCGTGAGCTGAGAACCAATGAATATATGAAGGGTTTGAAGAGGGTTTGCGGTAGATGCTGAATGTTGGAAAATGATCCATGAACCGAGTTATTTGCATATCAAGAAAATTTAATTTATTTGCTGCCTTTTCTAATGTGAATATTATATCATTATGAATATTGTTGATAAAGTTTAATATTGTGTTCGTATCTATATCCTGAGATATTAAAGCAAAAACATCATCGACATAGCGGTACCAGATTATGGATGAAATTATTGAAAGATATGATAAGTTTTATTAGGTTCCATGAAAATATTACTAAATACAGGTGAAAGAGTTGATCACATGCATAAACCAGCTGATATTCTTTTTAAGTTTTTTTACGTATTTAATTTATTCATTAATGCAGCTTTTAGCTTTTTCTAAAGAATTTTAATAATATTATTATTTTTTGTACGTGATCTGTGTGTGTGTGTGTTTGTTGTGTGGGCGTGATTCAGAGCGTTCTTTGGGTGGGCTGTGTATGGTGGATTATGTGTGTTTTGTTTGTGAGGCTGTCTGTTTGAATGACTGACAGAGAAGATGTAGGGGTGGGCGGTAGGCTGGGGTTCGTGCTATTGACTTTTGCTAACGTTCGTGGCCTCAAAGGTAACCATGAATCTGTGGAATACCACCTCTCTAATTCTTTCTATCCTAACAGTTTATTACTGTCTGAGACCAGTAGCCAGGTTCTATTTCAAATAAATTTACGATATCTCCAAACTGATAACTTTTCTATAATTTGTAGACGTAAAATGGTGGAGTATTGCCTATATTGAAACATTAACCCACTCCTGTAACACGGTCTTGAGAATCTTGAATCTCCTAATTTCGATGTTTCTATGGCTTAAAATTTTTCTCCCTACTACTACCGATTATCTTTTGTTTCTGCTAATACTCCCCTAAAGCAACAGATTTTCACCTCCTTTTTGAGTATCTTACTACTTCTTCCGGAGAGACTGTTCCCATCCAAATGCTGAAATCATCTATTTAGGTGATTTTCAACGTTCATCACACGAGTGTTGGCTCTCTCAAACTGATGCAGTCGAGGAGGAGGAGCCAAAACATTTCAGTATTCTCAGACGATCTGGAACAGTTATTTAAAGAACCTACACACATCCAGATCGTCCTAACCAATACTTGGACACGCTTGATTTATGTTTCACACTACTCCATTCCGATAATAAATGACTCCATTTTCCCTCCTGGATCTGGTAACTCTGACCTACCAATTCTTGTAGTCTAATTAAAAACATTTTTCTCCAGCAAGCTCCACCATGCCCAAACGTACTTTCTGGCACTTTATCGGGCTAATTGGGGGGTTACGTCGTTTCTTTGCTAACTATGCTTTGAATGAATCTTGCTTTGACTCAGAGCGACGCTTCGGTCACCGCTGAAAGGGTGGGGGCCGTAATCGTGAGGATCTGAGCGGGTTCATTTCCATCTTCAACTTAAATCTATTTTCTCCAACAAAATCCAATGTTCGATGGGAAATGTTCTCGCTCCATTCAGGAGTGAGACATTGCGATAGGGCTTGAAAGAACTCTCGTTCTCCTATCACTCTTACTAATCATTCTGCTCGGAATCGTGGCAGGGAATACTATTCGACAGGCTAGCGCGCTTTCAAATAAAGAAAAGTGCGACAACCTAGCTTGGCTCTCTTATCTGATAAAAAATTTCTGGGCCTCTGTGCCAAAAAACATCTCTATAACTTTTGTAAATCTCTCTTTCCTCCACTTATTCGCTCTGACGGTTCTGTAAGCTACTCTCCAACTGAAAAAGGCTAATCTCTTTCGGCCTCCATTTGTATTCATCTTAATTTCTACCCCTGGACGATTCGGCATCCTCCTCCTGCTTTCCTCGCTCTCAGGTTTCCATATGACCTCTTCGTGATTACGACTGATCGGGTGTATTGGATTCTGAGATCTATGAGTGTCAGGAAGAGCTAGTGGCCGGATGGCCATTCCTCCGTGTCTGAGGTGATGGCTTCCAGCTGGTCCCTGTCCTCGATCAACTCTACTCTCTATGCCTTAAATACTTGTACAATTCCTCAGTGCTGGAAGCCGCGCATATGTCTAACCAATCCCGAAAAAAGGGCAGCCGCTCTGATCCTCTAACTATCGTCCTATAGCTCTCACTTGTTATTCTATCTTAATATCTTTGAACTCTCGTTAACTCTCATATATAGATATTCTGGAGTCTCATTCCCATCTTTCAGATCATCAGTATGACTTTCGAGTCGAGTCAACTGGTGACATAATATCCTATCTTACTGATTTTATAGGCTTCTGTCTTAGCGACTATGGGAATCTGGGTGGTGGCACTCATATAACAAAGGCTTATTGACTCGGTATGGCATGACGTCACTTGACTCTTTTATAGGCTCCCTTCCTTTGGGTTCCTCCTTCTCTTTGCTTTACTTATGTCTAGCTTTCTCTCTGGTCGCCTCATCATCAGGCACTCGTTGATGGAGCGACTTCTTCCTCTTTCCCTGTTAATGTGTGGTGTTTCTTCAAGGTTCGTTTTATCTCCAACTTATTCTTACTTTTCATACGATCTCTCAGCTGTACTTCTAACTCTGATCACTCTTATGCCGATGACTAAACTTTCCAATCTCCACTCATTTCAAATCTGCTCCCTCTTGCATCTGAGAGTTGCCTCTCGGCTTAAGCTTTTGACTATCTTGCCGACCCTGGATGGGAGTTTCCGTGGGGCGCACACATTGTGAAAATTAACTCTTTGAAAAACTCAACTACTTTACATCTCTCTCAAAAACAGCCTCCTAATTTACTATTAGATTTTCTACGGTGTCTAACGTTCCTGGATGACAAATCTAAACATTTCTTGGCTGAACATAAACAACAAAATTATCTTTGGAAACCTCATATCACAACGGTTGCTAAGTGGCCTCAAAAAATGCAAGCTGGGTATTCTGTTCAGGTTGCGGGATTTTGTTCTTCTGCACAGCATCCAGTTACTTATAGGTGCCTCATTCTCCCTTGTTTGGAGTACTAGTTCTCACATCTGGGGGGGGGCTCCGGCCCACCCTTCTAAGTTGGACAGAGTGAGATCTATAATCTAAACGAGACATTAACTCGTCCCCTACTTTTCTTACTCTTCTTGACCCTCGTATCTCTGCGACGTGACGTATGCACACTATCTCTTTTCTATAGGTACGACAACGGTAGATGGCTCAGAGGATTGGCCACTCGGATTCCACCTCCATTGCGTCGCCTCGCAATACAAGGGGTGCCTTTCTCCTCGCATGAATTTTCCGTGAGCATTGAAAATCCCAATCGTTCGTTGGTTGCCTCCTATTCTCCAGCCACTTACTTGTTCTGATGGAACTCCTGCTATCTTCTTTTTCCTACTGTATTTAATTTCCTTCTTTTCATGCCCTCCGTCTGCGGTCATCTCAGAGATGCGTCTAGGCTGGGCTTTACCGTATTTTATTTTCCTGCCCCCTCCTTGAAAAAGGCCCAGCCCGAGAGTGGTGGTAATCTGTAAAAAAAAAAAAAAAAAAAAAAAAAAAAAAAAAAAAAAAAAAAAAAAAAAATAATTATTTGTTGTGGGACGGGTTTTTTTTAAGCCTTTTTTTGTGTTGGTGGAGGTTGTAAGTTGCTGTACAGGTAGAGTGTTATTTTGAGCCATGTTGGTGTGATGTGGAGTGAAAGTGTGGCTGGATTTTGTTTGGTGAGAATGATCTTCTCTATTAGTTAGCACATGCAGGAGAGGAGGAATATAGGTCGATATGATGAGGGGAAGTTAGGATCTTTTCTTGGTTTTAATTTGGGTATGATTATTGCTTTTTTCCAGAGTGGGGGGATATAGTTGAGTGACCAAGACTTGTTGAAAATATTTGTGATGAATGATAAAGCGGTTGGTCCAAGGTGTTTAATGTGATAGTTTGAGATGTTTTCTGGGCCTGAGGCTGGGGAGTTTTTGAAGGTTTTGATAAGTGAGGTAATTTCTAATGTAGTGAAAGGGGGGATGGGATTAGTTTCTAATTTCGTTTTTTGAGGTTGCGTATTATTTTTCTGTTATTTGGGTGAGTGAGTTTGTTGGAGATTTTAGAGTAGTGTTGTGCAAGGAAATTGCAGTGTTGTTTGGGGAAAGGGAGGGAGTCGTTTGTCCCCTAATGCTTCGTTTTTGGGTAGGGGTTGTTTTGGGAGTTGTGGAGGCGTTTCACTACCTGCCATGTTCTTTTTTTTCCAGGCTTTCCCATGTTGTCATTAAGGTATTTTTTGAATTTTCTGTCTTATAGGTGAACATGAGGTTGAAATTTGTGTGTTTAGAGAGTTACTTTGAGCAATTAGAACTGGGGTATAATTTTTTTTGACGTGTAATGGCGTTCCTTTGTTATATCAGGTTGCAGATTTTGGGTATTAAAGAGAGGTTGTATTGTTTTCCATGGCCCTATGGTATGTAAAGATTGGAGCCTTTTAGTATAACTTTAGTGAGTTTGTCTATGGCCTTATGTAAGGTGAGGGAGTTGTTGATTTCTAGTGGAGAAAGGTGAGTTTCTACGCATTGGGTGAATTTTGCCATTTTGCATTTCTGTAATTGGGGAAAGTTGTGATCATTTTAGGGTTGGGTATTTTTGTTGTTGTATATGCGATTATTATTGGGATGTGGTCTGATGGGAGGTCTATTTCTGTGTTCTATGTTGTTTTGGTGAAGATATATATATATATATATTATTATATATAATATATATATAAATATATATATAATATAGAAGTGAATTTTATATAGTATTATATATAAATTAATCTTAACAAAATATTTTACACTTAATATATATAAGGAATATATATATATATATATATATATTTTATTTATATATATATATATAATATTATAGTATGATTATATATATATAATACTATATATATATCATATATATATATATATAGTATATAATAATCCATAGAGAGAGTGCTTGCAACCCCTGCCGGGGCTACACGGCATTCTGCTTGGGTGCTCTTGGATTTCAGGAACCAACCAACCAAAGTCAAACAACACCAAAATGAGCACAACAGTCTTGTTGCGACAAATTAGCAATAATAAGATGGAGAAAAATTTCGCTCGCGGCAAGACTCGAACCATCGACAACATTACTAGACCAATCCGCCTTCCCAAAAAAAGGAGACATCTTGAAACAGTTTTCAAATCTACTGCTTCGATATCACTGATTTGAAACTCAGTACTTATTTAAATCCATAGAAATATGCTTGAAACCCTTGCCGGGGTTACACGCCATTATGTTGTTGTGCTCTTGGGTTACAGGAGCAACCAACCAAAGTGAAGCAACACCAACATGGGCACAGCAGGCTTGTTGAGACGAATTAGCAATTATAAGACGGACAAAAATTTCGCTCGTGGCAGGACTCAAACCATTGACAATAGCGTCGTCGTTAGGCAATGTACAAGAGGCTCTACCACTAGAACGATCCGCCTCCCCCAAAAAAAAGTCATCTCGGAAGTTTTCAAGTCTCCTGCTTCGATATCACTGCTTTGAAACTCGGAACTTATTTAAATTTATAGATGATTGCTTGGAACCCCCTGCCGGGCCTACACGACATTCTGCTGGGGTGCTCCTGGGTTACAGGAGCAACCAACCAAAGTCAAGCAACACCAACACTAGAACGACAGGCTTGTTGCGACAAATTAGCATTAATAAGACGGATAAAAATTTCGCTCGCAGCATGACTCGAACCATCGACAACAACGTACCAATAAGACAATGTACAGGAGGCCCTACCACTAGACCGATCCGCCTCCCAAAAAAAGAAGGCATCTCGGAACAGTTTTCAAGTCTCCTGCTTTGATATCATTTCTTTGAAATTCGGAACTTATTTAAATCCATAGAAGGTTGCTTGGAACCCCTGCCGGGGATACACGACATTCTTCTGAGGTGCTCCTGGGTTACAGGAGCAACCAGCCAAAATCAAGCAACATCAACATGGGCAAAACAGGTTTTATGCGGGAGGGGTTCCAAGCACACTTATATGGATTAAAATAAGTACCGAATTGTAAACCAATGATATCGAAGCGGAGACTTCAAAACTATTCCGAGATGCCTTCTTTTTTGAGAAGGTGGACCGACCTAGTGGTAGAGCCTCCCATACATTGTCTAACGGCGACGCTGTTGTCGTTATCTCGAGTAATGCCGCGAGTTAAATTTTTCTCCGTCACAATATTATTGCTAATTTGTCGCAAAAAGCCTATTGTGCCCATGTTAGTGTTGCTTGACTTTGGTTGTTTGCTCCTGTTACCCAGAAGCACCTTAGCAGAATGTCGTGTAGCCCCGGCAGGGGTTCCAAGTAACCTTCTATGGATTTATATAAGCACTGAGTTTAAAGCAGTGATATCTAAGCAGGAGACTTGAAAACTGTTCCGTGATGTCTTCTTTTTTGGGAGGCAAACCGGTTCAGTGTTGGGCCTCCTGTACATTGCCAAACGGCTACGATGTTGTATATGGTTTGAATCCAGCAAATTTTTTTCTCGTCGTATTGTCGCTAATTTGTCGCAACATGCCTGGTGCGGCCCTGTTGGAGTTGCTTGATTTAGGTTATGTGCTCCTGTAACTTCAGAGCACTCACCAGAATGCCGTGTAGCCCCGGCAGAGGTTTCAATCAATCTTCTATGGATTTAAATAAGTACCGAGTTTCAAAGCTGTGATATCGAAACGGGAAACTTGAAATCTTCCAAATTTCCCGTGCACCACAGGGTAATAATGGGAGGGAGAGCAGAGAACTGAGGCTAATTCTCTTGTAAACTTAAAAAGGTTTGTGCTTAAAAGAGTTTTTGAACTGCTATCAAAGCAATATTTGGAAAAGTAATTAAGTAATTAAAAGTAATTAAGTAATATATTATCTTTGATCTAGACTCTATTTTAATTTCAACATTTAGATCAGCTTCTTGAAAAACAATGAAAATGAGGCTGAACTTTGGCGGGCAAAAAATTACATTGAATATTTCAGTGGACTAATGACTTACACGTAAAAGCTAAAACTGTTTTCAAAACCCATATTTTCGAGAAATCACTGGCGTCATAGCTAAGTCCATATAAGTGGTAGAATTTCATGGATATTATATTGAAAAAATGTACTAATAAAGAAAAGTTACCACATGGTTTTGACAGTTTTTGGCACCCTTACATTCATGCCCTGCCAGTTCTGGATCAATTGAAAGAACTTTATATACTTTTGGTCTGTCTCATCAAAAGTTCGAAAAAGACTTGGGATCAGAAAAAGCTCAAAAACTTGAAAGGATATATAAATATTTATGAGAGGTTAGACAGCCAGATAGTTACAAATTTCAAATAAAATTGGAAAATGTGATTCATTGACTGACTTAATTCAATAAAATGTTACAAATTAGTTTTATACTTTATTGCATACTATATAAATTAATAAAATAATTGAAATTTAAAATATATTCTAGTAAATTTATAACGAAAGGGGAAAGAATTTTTACTTTTTTATTTACAGAAAAGTTTATTTAGGAATTTTAATAATGGAGTAGTAAATTATTTATATTTACTCCATCTGCCACTTTGTGGCCAGTATTTATAATGGGTGCAAATGATTGTATTCGCGAGTGGTTGGTCTGAAATTGTGGTTGAGGAAGTCGTGATTGCATTGACCATCATTTTCTTACTATTTATAGTAAATAATAAAATTTAATAATCAATTTATATATAAAAATTAAAATTTATTAATATAAAATTGCTTTTTAGTCCGGTACCAGGCATATAAAAAACCAAAGTACCGTAGACTCTCGGATGACAGCTATCACTGCGTCATCCTTATACAAAATCGAGTGAAAATTCTTTTGTACTCTTTGTATATATATATATATATATATATATATATATATATATATATATATATATATATATATATATATATATATATATATATATATATATATATATATAAATATATATATATATATTTATATATATATATTAAGAAAGAAGAAGAAAGATATATATATACATACATATATATTATTATATATATATATATATATATATATATATATATTATTATTATTATATATATATATATATATATAAATATATATATATATATATATATATATAAATATTATATATTATATTATATATTATATATATATATATATATATATATATATATATATATATATATATATATATAATATATATATATATATATATATATTTATTTTATTTATTTTATTATATATATTATATTCTATTACTATATATATTCCCATTAAAAATTTAAAGCAATACAGAAATTGCTCTAATTACTTTATTAAATACCCTTTTTAAATGGTGCTTGCTCCAGAGTTAGATATAGTACTTAACAATGTATCATAAAAAGGCATTTGTTTTTTGTACTAATTCCTGAAGTTATTCAAGAAAAACTCTTAAATCACAATTTATTTGAAATTTAACTTTATTATAAAGTACATCAAGTTATATCCCTATTAAAAATTTTGTTAAAAAATATTGTTGAATAACGAAGTTATTCAACCAGGAGCAATGCAATCATATTTTGTCATAAAATAGCCTCTTTTTTTTTGTTTTGGATCTTTAGATATAGAAGTAAAGTAACTTTTATAATTGGGCTACGCCCTTGAAATTTACAATATTAATTCCTTTACTATAAAATAGCAAAAGTCTCAAGTTTGAGACCCCTGGGTTACTTGTAACCCCTAAAAATGGGGTTAGGGGCTGGAGCCCCCCCCCTTTCATTTTTGGCAAATTCTACCTACATATTCTTTTTATTTACATCCCGTACTACTATTATACCAAGTTTCAATAAAAAATATGCAAATTTCAACTATATATATATATATATATATATATATATATATATATATATATTATCATATTACATATACATATATATATATATATTATTATGTTATATATATATATGGTTATTAAATTTATAAAAATAAATATATATATATATATATATATATATATATATATATATATATATATATATATATATATATATATATATATATATATATATATATATATATATATATTACATATTATATATAAACTATACATATACATATATATATTATATTATATACATATATTACAAATCAATATAGTTGTAAATTATTATTATTATTATATATAT
Source organism: Trachelipus rathkii (assembly GCA_015478945.1). Taxonomy (NCBI): domain Eukaryota; kingdom Metazoa; phylum Arthropoda; class Malacostraca; order Isopoda; family Trachelipodidae; genus Trachelipus; species Trachelipus rathkii. The sequence continues at coordinate 2,258 of JABUQX010064256.1, read as the reverse complement.
ATATATATATATACAAGGATAGAATGATACATAAAGTGTGTATATATAAGGCATATTATTATATATATATATATATTAGTTATATATATATATATATATTATTATTATATATATATATATATATATATATATAAAAGTAAAAGTTATATATATTATTATATATATATTTATATATATTATTATATTACATATATATAAATATATTATATATATTATTACATATATATATTATTAACTCATATATATATATATATTACATACATATATATATGTCATATAATGTTATTGTTAGAAAGAGTTATTACATATTATTGCTATATATTATGTTGGTTATTATTACAGTTATTATTATTATAAGGCATATATATATATACATGTTACATATATATATATATATATATTATTATATTATTGTTGTTATTATACATAAGATATACATATTACATATACATACATACTACCCTCGGTACATACATACTACATATTGGGTTGGTTATACAGTAATATGCTAATATATTATTATTACATATTATTAGATATATATTATTATATTATTACATATATTATTATTATTATTATTACATATATATATATTACATATATTATTATTATTATTATTATTATTATATATAAAGAAGTATATTATATATATTATTATTATATATTATTATTATTATTATATTATTACATATATATATATTATATATATATATTATTGTTATATTATTATTATTATTATTATTATTATTATTATTATTATAATATATTATATATTATATATATATATATATTATATACATATTAATAATATTGAGCAGTATATATATATATATATATATATAATATATATATATATATATATATATATATATATAGAACCTTATACTTCCAAATTTATGAAATAAAAAGTGATATACTTTAACCGGCTTACGTATATCTTCTTTTTGACAAGGTTTTAAGGTCTCAAATTTTCCTTAGTTATGCTAGGAATATGGGGCTATATATTTATTCAAATTTGAAATTGATTAAAGTTATAGTTCCTTAATTGGAAACATATTAAATCACTTGTCAAAATAGACTTTCAAATTTTGGAAATTTTCCTATTTGAAAGTTTTCCCCCCCTTCCTTATTAACCCGTTACTTTTGCGATTATCATTGGGATATGGTCTGATGGGAGGTCTATTTCTGTGTTCCATGTTATGTTGGTGAATATATATATATATATATATATATATATATATATATATATATATATAGCATAGCAGTTATTATATATATATATATATATATATACATGTTATTATTTCATATATATATATATTATATATATATTACATATTATATATAGAAAGATATTATTATATTATTATTATTATATATTATTATTATTATTGTTATTATTAGCATTATTGTTGTTATTACATACATACATATATATTATTATTACATATATTATTACATATATTATTATATTATTAATATACAAAGAAGAGTTATTATATATTATTATTATTATTATTATTATTACATATATTATTATTGCTACATATTGTTATACATAATAAATATTGGTTACAAGCATATTATTAGCTATTATATTACATATTTCATATACAGAAGGTTATATTACATTAGATATATGATATTACATATATATACATATTATATATATTACATATATATAAGATATATATATATACATAATATTATTATAAATAAGGTGATATTTCGTAAACATATTAGTTATACAGTTGGTGCTATTATATATATTGGTTATTGTTATACATATTATTATATATATATATTATTATTATTATATATATACATATTATTACATATTTACATACATACATATACATATTATTATTGCTGGTAGAAGTAGTGCTTGCAATCCCCTGCCGGGGGCTACACGCAGCGTTATTCCTGCTTGGGTGCTCTTGGATTGCAGGAACCAACCAACCAAGGTCAAGCAAAACCAAAAATGAGCACAGCTGTCTTGTTGCGACAAATTAGCAATAATAAGATGGAGAAAATTTCGCTCGCGGCAAGGATTCGAACCATCGACAACAGTGTCACTGTTAGACAATGTACAGGAGGCTTTGCTACTTACTAGATCCGCCTTCCCAAAAAAAAAAGACATCTCGGAACAGTTTTCAAGTCTACTGCTTCGGATATCACTGCTTGAAACTCGGTACTATTTAAATCCATGCGGGCCAGTGCTTGAAACTCCCTGCCGGGGTTACACGGCATTATACTGG
>JABUQX010064255.1:0-5000 GCA_015478945.1 Trachelipus rathkii | reverse complement strand
CAAGTACTCATATAATATAATAGTGATATATATAATATAGATATATATATATATATATATATATATATATATATATAGTATATACTATATATAAAATATATAGATATAATATATATATATAGATTATATATAGTATTAGATGTTAGAAGATATTTTTCATTCAACGACTCGTTTTTTTTTATATATATTACTATACTTATTACATTTATTAAAAGTCAGTATAATGATATAAATGAAGTGACGGTGAATTTGAAAAATACATAGTGTGTATGCATAAGTCAGATTATATACAAACATATTAATTTTCTTATTAGTTTCTATAATAAATTTAAAATTTTAATTTTTCTGGATATGAAGAATTGCTTTTGAATTAAAGCATTGCAAAGTTTATGCATGAAAAGTTCGTATATATATATATAAAGGTATATATCTTTATCCCGATAATATTTAACATCTCGCATTGCGGCGCCGTGGTATCACCTAACTTTTTATGCACCATGATCGGATCCCTCCAGTGTCAATCATTTTATTTCACCTCTCAGCCTTCCACCAATTTGTGAATTATGAAGTGTTATATATAATAGATATACTTGAAATTAATAATTTCTCAAAGTATGCTTCAAAAAACTGAAAGCTTTCTGAGCCCTTCAAGGAGAAGTTTCCTTTTCTCTTTTCTCTGTAAAATTAAGATTCTCAAGTGCATGAAAAGTAACGCTCTAACTAGCTACACCTGTTGTAAAGGTAATGCTAAATATTCCCTGGCGTAGTATATCTGCAATATTGTGGAAATAAAAATTTTACATAATTATCATCAGCCATCCAAACCAATGCGATCTTATACGGATTCCAAAGAGTTTTCTCTTTATTTATTGATAATCTATACGATATCTCAATGACATAAGTACTATCCTCTAATTGACGTTACCTTCTTGAAAACAAGATCTTTCATCGCCTAAAATTGATATAGTCAAAAAGAATGTGTCAATGAATTCTCAGCCTCAATGATTCGCAAACAGATGGTTAAATGTGTGTCTGTTTTACTGTATATCTATTTTTCCTTTTTATTGTGGCAACCGTGTATCTCGTAAGTTATATCCATTAGGTACATACTATAAATAATAATTTTTACCCTCTGTAAATACGTGGTTCAAGAAATTTGTTTTTTTATATCTAGGATCCAGAAAATTGCTATATTAAGGAAGATGCTGTAAAGTCTGATTTTGTTAAGATTTTTAAATCTATTAATTCTATCTCCCAAAGCATGTGTTCTGTTCACTTTGGAAAGCTATCCTAACTTTAAATAGCAGTTGATTTAGAACAGCTTTCATTCGTTTGCAACTAGAGGAATCCCGTCTAATAAATAAGAATTTTCTGAAGCTAATAGGTCTTAGTTACCTTATACTAATGATTAAAGAAGAGTAATCTAAATTAGCCTTAAAATCGTAATTATCAATTACCTGTCATATAAGGTGTGTTTTGTGCGGAAGCATTAAGGAAGACAGTTTCGATTTATGTCGTTCCCATCCTCTCGAGCATATATAACACTTGGAAATTTCCAAGAGTGTCTGTAACATATACTTTAACTTTTAAAATTGTTAAAACCGTTAAAATTGTTACATTATTTCAATTATTAAAATAAATACTATCCGCTTAATTCCGCAATAATAAAATATTCATTGATGCGGAATTGTAGCTGGACTTTTGAGAAAAATGATGCGTATATCCGCATATGCGGATGCGAATATCCGCTTGCACCTCTAATTTATTATTTTATCATAACTAATTTTGATCATTTATTTAATTCTTTTTTATTAATTTATATGATATTTTTTAAAGGTTATATTCTAAACATTTCTTTTATTCTCAACTTCAGTTTTAATATGAATTGTATTTAATTTTTGCTCCCATTGATACAAAACTAACAGAATTCTGAAAGTGTATCAAATAGATTTCAAGCCCCAAGTAAGTTATAATGAATAACAGCTTCATTACACAGATCAATGGTAATATATATTAATTTTTAAACAATACTTGTAAAATATTTTACTCTTAGCTTCAAAGTTCTTGATTACTCTTCATATGAGGTTCAAAGTTGAAAACTGAGGCATAAGCTTTGAATTCAAGTTCAAGTGCGGACATTAACATATGAACACTTATAAACACAAACATTGGATACAAAAATATTTACTTCAATAATATTATCTACTTGTTTCAAGACTCACTGCGTGTTACTCTCATAGTGAAGTTGCAGAAGATTGAAAAAGTGCGCAAGCTTTCATTCAAGCAAGTAAGAAGATACGTGCATTTAACGCAAAACTTTAAAACAGAAACATGGTTAATAACAATCCACTTATAATACTAGCTTCAAACTTAACCAGTACTGTTCATAAATAAAGTTCAGAAAGTAGTTGGAAGAACAAGTAAGGTAACCAAGTTATGTAGTGAAAGAGGATAGAAGTAGTCAGTAGTAAAAGTTGTGAAAGACTTCGTGAATGCAATTTGACTCAAGCCAAGTATAATAGGTAACATACTACATATTAACACTTATAAACAAGAAACATGGTATTAAGTACCTTTACTAAATTAACGTGGGATGGTATAGTTGAGTATCCTCTCTACTGTTAAAATACTCAGCAACGCGGGTCCAGTGTTCGGAATCCTGGCGATGGAGAGTAAAAATCCCTGGATTCATTTCGATTCAGAAGACCTCCATTCTTTCGAATGTTTTTCAAAAGTTTGAAAATTGCAAAATATTTTTTCATACATTGATAAATCATAAAACGATAGATATATAAATATAAATACTGTTATGGGTCTCTTCAAACTTATATTATTTGAAATAGTTATATATATATATATATATATATTAATTATATATATTAATATATATAATGATATATATTATGTAATATAATCATTATATAATAATATATATATATGATATATATATTAATATAATTATGCTTCGGTTTATTATTATTATCATATTATTAATATTATTATATGTGATTATATCCTGTGCTGTTGTTATTTCTCATTGTAGTATTTTGTTACTTAGTGTTGTTTGTTTATATAAGGTGTTTCTGAATTTGATTTATATTATATATATATTATATGATAATTTTAATCCTTTAATTTTTTATTATAAATAAATATATATATGAAGATCTCCAGAGTATATTACGGACGATAAACCGTGTTAATAACACATAAAATGAATTCATATATACCTATTTTAGGATTATTTTTATGTATAAATATATGACATGCAATATATACCAATTAGAATAGTTAAAATATAATATATATATAATGTATAGTATTTATAGATTACTTTATATGATAAGCCAATAAATATTACATGCTCAACTTGTCATTTTATTTATTTTATTATTATACTTAATTATTATTATTATTATTTAATTTATATTGTTTTAATTAAGAGTTTATTTTGTTTTAGAGTTTATGATTATTATCTTTAATTGTTTATTAATTTATATATTATAATATTATTTAATTATTATAATTAAGTTAATTATTATTATTATTATTATTATTATTATTATTATTTATTATGATATATTTTATATTATAATTATTATTATTATTAGTTATTATATATCGTCGTTAACTAACAATATGATATCCCAATCATAACACTTATAATTTAAAAGATTGACTCGAATAAAATAATATAATTTAAATGATAATTAAATAATATATAATAATAATATAACCCCTATATATTTTTATTATTCTCAATATTTAACAAATATACTCAATAAATATTTTTAAGTAACATGATACTAAAAGAATATGGAAAAAAGTATCATGAGTGACTCGTTCTTTGGAAACCATTTTCACAAATCATATATAACCAATTTTTATATATATATTATTATATATTTAATTTTATATATATATATATATATTTATATAATATATATATATATAATTATAATAATATATATATATATATATTATATATATATATATATATATATATATTATATATTAATATTATATAGTTAATATATATATATAATATATATATTAATATATATCTGTTATATACTTCACCGGCTCAAATAACTCGCAAGTTCCAAATTAAATCAATTATATAAATTATATTTATATTTAAATTCTATGCTAATAAGATAAATTAAATTAAGTTAATTAAATAAAAGTATAAATAAAGTTCAAAAAGCTATATATATATATATGTACTATTTTCAAATTTTATATATTAATATATATATATATATTTATTTAATATATATATATATTATTATAGTATTATATATTATATATATATATATATAATATATATATATATATATAATAGTATATTATATATATATTATATATATATAATATATAATTAATAGTATATATATATATAATATATATAATATATATATATATATATTATTTAATTAATATATATAATATATATATATATATATATAGTTATAAATAATATTAATTATAGTATTTATATATTTTAATTAATTAATTATATAATATATAATATATGGTATATATTATAAATTATATTAATTTATATAATATATATATATTAATATATATATATTATATATTATTATATATATATATAATTTTATATATATAATATATCTATATATATTATATAATATTATATTAAATCAATAAATAAATTGAATTATATATTATATATATAATTAATATATATAATATATTATTATATATTAATATAATTATATTATATATATAAATTAATATATATTAGTTATATTTATTATATATATATATTATTAATATTAATTATATATATTAACTTAATATAATATATATATATTAATATATATATTAAATAATATATATATATATTATATTAATATATTATATATATATATTATATATAATATATATTATCTATATATATATATATAGTTCTGTTTTTATCTCCTAATATATATCTATATTTATGTCTAATATTTTCAACTATAATCTTCACA
>JABUQX010064254.1:0-17553 GCA_015478945.1 Trachelipus rathkii | reverse complement strand
GAGGTGTGAATTACTTAGAGAAGTCCCCTCCTTGAAAAGGGCTATGCCGTGATGTGTGAATTACCGTAAAGAGAGTTCCACTTCCTGAATTAGGTCTATGCCTGTTGAGGTGTGAATTACCTAGAGAAGTTCCCCTACTTGAATAGGGCTATGAACGTGAGGTGTGAATTACCTAGAGAAGTTCCCCTTCTTGAATAGGGCTATGCCCGTGAGGTGTGAATTATCTAGAGAAGTTCCCTCCTTGAATAGGGCTTTGCCCGTGAGGTGTGAATTACCTAGAGAAGTTCCCCTCCTTGAATAGGGCTATGCCCGTGAGGTGTGAATTACCTAGAGAAGTTCCCCTCCTTGAATTAGGCTATGCCCGTGAGGAAGTGTGAATTACCAGAAGAAGTTCCCCTCCTTGAATAGCTCTATGCCCGTGAGGTGTGAATACCTAGAGAAGTTCCCCTCCTTGAATAGGGCTATGCCCGTGAGGTGTGAATTACCTAGAGAAGTTCCCCTCCTTGAATAGGGCTATGCCCGTGAGGTGTGAATTACCTAGAGAAGTTCCCCTCCTTGAATAGGGCTATGCCCGTGAGGTGTGAATTACCTAGAGATGTTCCCCTCCTTGAATAGGGCTCTGCCCCTGAGGTTGGTGAATTACCTAGAGAAGGTTCCCTCCTTGAATAGGGCTATTGACCGTTGAGTGTAATACCTAGAGAAAGTTCCCCTCCATTGAATAGCTATTGATCCTAGGTAGAGATTACCTAGAGAAGTTCCCGTCCTTGAATAGGGCTATGCGTGAGGAGTGAATTACAGAGAAAGTTCCCCTCCTTAAATAGGGTTTATGCCCTGAGGTGTGAATTAACCTTAGAGAAGTTCCCCTCCTGAATAGGGCTATGCCCGTGAGGTGGAATTACCTAGAGAAGTTCCCCTCCTTGAATAGGGTTATGCCCGTGAGGTATGAATTACCCTAGAGAAGTTCCCCCCCTTGAATAGGGCTATGCCCGTTTGAGGTGTGAAATACCTAGAGAAGTTCCCTCCTTGAATAGGGCTATGGCCTGTGAGTGTGAACATTACCTAGAGGTAAGTGCCCCTCCCTAAAAAAGGGCTATGCCCTGTAAGGTGTGAATTACTAGAGAGTTCCCTACTTGAAATAGGGCTGATGAAGTCGAGGTCGTGAATCACCTAGAGAAGTCCCCTTCTTGCAAATTAGGGGCATCATGGCCCGTGAGGTTGGAGATTACGGTAGCAGAAGTTTTCCCCTCCTGAATAGGCTATGCCCGCTGAGGTGTGTGAATTACCTAGAGGACAGTTCCCCTCCGTTGGAATACCGGGCTATTGCCCAGCGTTGAGGTTCGTGAATTACCTAGAGACGTTCCCCTCCTTTGGAATATGGCTATGCCCGTGAGGTGTGGATATTACCTAGAGAAGTTCCCCTCCTTTGAATAAGTAGCATGTAATGCCCATGAGTGTTGAATTACCTAAAGAGAAGTTTCCCCTCCTTGGGAATAGGGCTATGCCCGTGAAGGGTGAATTACTAAGAGAAGTTCCCCTCCTTGAATTAGGGGCTATGCCCGTGAGGTGGAATTACCTAGAGAGAGGTTCCCCTCCCTTGAATTAGGGGCTATGCCGTGTGAGGTGTGAATTACTAGAGGAAGTTCCCTCCTTGATTAGGGCTATGCCGTGAGGTGTGATTTACCTAGGAGAAGTTCCCTCCTTGAATAGGGCTATGCCTGTGAGGTGTGAATTACCTAGAGAAGTTCCCCTCCTTGAAAAGGGCTATGCCCGTAAGGTATGAATTACCTAGAGAAGTTCCCCTCCTTGAATAGGGCTATGTCCGTGATTTGTGAATTACCTAGAGAAGTTCCCCTCCTTGAATAGGGCTATGCCCGTGAGGTGTGAATTACCTAGAGAAGTTCCCCTCCTTGAATAGGCTATGCCCGTTGAGGTGTGAATTACCAGAGAAGTTTCCCCTCCTTAATAGGGCTATGTCCGTGAGGTGTGAATTCCCTAGAGAAGTTCCCCTCCTTGAATAGGGCTATGCCCGTGAGGTGTGAATTAATTAGAGAAGTTCCCTCCTTGAATAGGCTATGCCCGTGAGGGATGTGAATTACCTAGAGAAGTTCCCCTCCTTGAATAGGGCTATACCCGTGAGGTGTGAATTACCTAGAGAAGTTCCCCTTCTTGAAGAGGGCTATGCCCGTGAGGTGTGAATTACCTAGAGAAGTTCCCCTCCTTGAATAGAGGGGCATTTTTTGGGGGGGGCCCCCGTTGAAGGGGTTTTGTGAATTACCTAGAGAAGTTCCCCTCCTTGAATAGGGCTATGCCCGTGATGTGTGAATTACCTAAAGAAGCTCCCCTCCTTGATTAGGTCTATGCCTGTGAGGTGTGAATTACCTAGAGAAGTTCCCCTACTTGAATAGGGCTATTGAACGTGTGAGTTGTGAATGACCTAAGGAAGTTCCCCTTCTTGAATTAGGCTATGCCGTGAGGTGTGGAATTACGTAGAGTGAAGTTCCCCTCCTTGAAGAGGGCTATGCCCGTGAGGTGTGAATTACCTAGAGAAGTTCCCCTCCTTGAATAGGGCTATGCCCGTGAGGTGTGAATTACCTAGAGAAGTTCCCCTCCTTGAATAGGGCTATGCCCGTGAGGTGTGAATTACCTAGAGAAGTTTCCCTCCTTGAATAGGCTATGCCCGTGAGGTTTGAATTACCTAGAGAAGTTTCCCTCCTTGAATAGGGCTATGCCCGTGAGGTGTGAATTACCTAGGAAGTTCCCCTCCTTGAATAGGGCTATGCCCGTGAGGTGTGAATTACCTAGAGAAGTTCCCCTCCTTGAATAGGGCTATGCCCGTAAGGTATGAATTACCTAGAGAAGTTCCCCTCCTTGAATAGGGCTATGCCCGTGATTTGTGAATTACCTAGAGAAGTTCCCTCCTTGAAAAGGGGCTTTATGCCCGTGATGGTGTGAATTACCTAAAGAAGCTCCCCTCCTTGATTAGGTCTATGCCTGTGAGGTGTGAATTACCTAGAGAAGTTCCCCTACTTGAATAGGGCTATGAACGTGAGGTGTGAATTACCTAGAGAAGTTCCCCTTCTTGAATAGGGCTATGCCCGTGAGGTGTGAATTACCTAGAGAAGTTCCCCTCCTTGAATAGGGCTATGCCCGTGAGGTGTGAATTACCTAGAGAAGTTTCCCTCCTTGAATAGGGCTATGCCCGTGAGGTGTGAATTAATTAGAGAAGTTCCCCTCCTTGAATAGGGCTATGCCCGTGAGGTGTGAATTACCTAGAGAAGTTCCCTCCTTGAATAGGGCTATGCCCGTGAGGTGTGAATTACCTAGAGAAGTTCCCCTCCTTGAATAGGGCTATGCCCGTGAGGTGTGAATTACCTAGAGAAGTTCCCCTCCTTGAATAGGGCTATTCCCGTGAGGTGTGAATTAAATAGAGAAATTCCCCTCCTTGAATAGGGCTATGCCCGGGAGGTGTGAATTACCTAGAGAAGTTCCCCTCCTTGAATAGGGCTAATTGCCCGTGAGGTGTTTAATTTACCGTTTAAGAGAGAGCCCCTCCTTTGCAAATTAGGGCTATGACCCGTGAGTTGTGAATTACCGAGAGAAAGTTGTCCCCTCCCTTTGATAGGGCTATGCCCGTGAGGTGTGAATTTTATAGAGTTCCCCCTCCTTGAATAAGGGCTCTGCCCGTGAAGGTGTTGAATACCTTAAGAACAGAAGTTCCCCTCCCTTGAATAGGGCTATGACCGTGAGGTATGAATTACCTAGAGAAATTCCCCTCCTGAATAGGGCTATGCCCGTGAGGTTGTGGAATTACCTAGAGAAGTTCCCCTCTTTGAATCAGGGGCTATGCCCGTTGCAGGTGTGGAATTACCTAGGAGAAGTATCCCTCCTTAAATTAGGGATTATGCCGTGAGGTGTGGAAAATTACCTAGAGAAGTTCCCCTCCGTGAAATGGCTATGCCCGTGAGGTGGTGAATTACCTAGAGACAGTTCCCCTCCTTGAATAGTTCTATGCCCGTGAGGTGTGAATACCTATAGTGAGTTCCCCTCCTTGAATAGGGCTATGCCCGCTTTGAGGTGTGAATTACCTAGAGAAGTTCCCTCCTTGAATAGGGGCTATGCCGTTGAGGTGTGAATTACCTGAGAATTACCCTCCTTGAAAAGGGCTATGCCCGGTAAGGTAATGAATTAACCTTAGAGAAGTCCCCTCCTTGGAATAGTGCTACTGCCCTGTGATTGTTGAATTTACCTAGAGAAGTCTCCCGTCTCCTTGGAATAGGGGCTATTCCCGTGAGGTCTTCTTGTGAATATCCTAGAGAAGTTCTCCCCCTCCTTGAATAAGGGCTATGCCCGTGAGGCTGTGAATTCGAAATTAGCAGGAAGTTCCCCGTCCTTGAATTAGGGCTATTGTCCCGTGGGGGGGAATAAATAAAGAAACTTCCCCCCCCCTTGAAGTATGGGCTATGGCCGTCGGGGGGTGTGAATTAATTAGAGAAGTTCCCCCCCTTCAAAAGGCGTGCGCCCCGGGGGGGGTGAATCCTAGAGAAGTCCCCCCCTTGAATAGGCTATGCCCGTGAGGGTGTAATGTACCTAGAGAAGTTCCCCTCCTTGAATAGGGCTATGCCCGTGAGGTTCGAATTACCTAGAGAAGTTCCCCTCCTTGAATAGATCTATGCCCGTGAGGTGTGAATTACCAAGAGAAGTTCCCCTCCTTGAAAAGGGCTATGCCCGTGAGGTGTGAATTACCTAGAGAAGTTCCCCTCCTTGAATAGGGCTATGCCCTGAGGTGTGAATTACCTAGAGAAGTTCCCTTCCTTGAATAGGGCTATGCCCGTGAGGTGTGAATTACCTAGAGAAGTTCCCCTCTTGAATAGGGCTATGCCCGTGAGGTGTGCATTACCTAGAGAAGTTCCCCTCCTTGAATAGGGCTATGCCCGTGAGGTGTGAATTACCTAGAGATGTTCCCCTCCTTGAATAGGGCTATGCCCGTGAGGTGTGAATTACCTAGAGAAGTTCCCCTCCTTGAATAGGGCTATGCCCGTAAGGTATGAATTACCTAGAGAAGTTCCCCTCCTTGAATAGGGCTATGCCCGTGAGGTGTGAATTACCTAGAGAAGTTCCCCTCCTTGAATAGGGGGCTATTCCCGTGAGGTATGAATTACCTAGAAAGTTCCCCCTCCTTGAATAGGTCTATGCCCGTGAGGTGTGAATAAAATAGAGAAGTTCCCCTCCTTTGAATAGGGCTATGTCCGTGAGGGTTGACATCTAAATAACAAGGGAAGTTCCCCCCCCCTTGAGTGGGGCTATTGCCGGTGAGGTGTGTGAAATAATTAGAGAAGTTCCCCTCCTTTGAAGAGGGCTTGCCCCTGAGGTGTGAATTACCTAGAGAAGTTCCCATTCTTGATTTAGGGCTATGCCCCGTAAGGTTAGATTTACTAGAGAAGTTCCTCCATGAAAAGGGCTGATGCCAATGAGGCTGTAGAAAATTACCTCACGAAGAAGCTTCCCCATCCAATTGAAATAGGGCTATGCCCGTGCAGTGTGAATTACCTAGAGAGTTCCCCTCCTTGAATAGGCTATGCCCGTGAGTGTGAATTACCTAGAGAAAGTTCCCCTCCTTGATAGGGCTATGCCCGTGAGGTGTGAATTACGTAGAGAAGTTCCTCCTTGAATAGGGCTATTGCCCGTGAGGTGTGAAATTACCTTAGAGATTAGTTCCCCTCCTTGAATTTAGTTCGGATCCTAGGTAGAATTTACCTAGAGAAGTTTCCCCTCCTTGAATTAGGGCTATGCCGTGAGGTGTGAATTAACCAAAGAATTCCCCTCCTTGAATAGGGCTATGCGTGAAGTGTGAATTACCTAAAAAAGTTCCCCTCCTTGAATAAGGGCTATGCCCGTGAGGTGTGAATTACCTAGAGAAGTTCCCTTTCTTGAATAGGGCTATTGCCCGTGAGGTGTGGAAATTACCTAGAGAAGTCCCCTCCTTGAATAGGGCTATGCCGTGATGGTGTGAATTACCTAGAGAAGTTTCCTTCCTTGAATAGGGCTATTGCCCGTGAGGTGTGAATTACCTAGACGAGGTCCCCTCCTTGAATAGGGCTATGCCGTGAGGTTGTGAATTACCTAGGAAATTCCCCTCCTTGAAATAGCTATGCCTTGCGTGAGGTGTGAATTACTAGAGAAGTTCCCCTTCTTGAATTTAGGGCTATGCCCGTGAGGTGTGAATTACCTGAAGGAAGTTCCCCTCCTTGAAAAGGGCTATGCCCGTGAGTTGTGAATTACCTAGAGAAGTTCCCCTCCTTGAATAGGGCTATGCCCGTGAAGTGTGAAATACCTAGAGAAGTTCCCCTCCTTGAATAGGGCTATGCCCGTGAGGTGTGGATATTACCTAAGACAGTTCCCCTTTTTGAATAGGCTATGCCCGTGGTTGTGAATTACGTAGAGAAGTTCCCCTCCTTGAATAGGGCCTTGCCCGAGGTGTGAATTACGTAGAGAAGTTCCCCTCCTTGAATAGGGCTATGCCCGTATGGTGTGTGAATTACCTAGAGAGTTCCCCTCCTTGAATTAGGCTTTGCCGTGAGTTGTGAATTACCTAGAAGAAGTTCCGCTATTGAATTAGGGCTATGCCGTGAGTATGACATTACCTAGGAGGAAGTTCCCTCCATTGAATATTGCTATGCCCGTGAGGTGTGAATTACCTAGAGAAGTTCCCCTCCTTGAATAGGGCTATGCCCGTGAGGTGTGAATTACCTAGAGAAGTTCCCCTCCTTGAATAGGGCTATGCCCGTGAGGTGTGAATTACGAAGAAGTTCCCCTCTTGAATAGGGCTATGCCCGTGAGGTTTGAATTACCTAGAGAAGTTCCCCTTCTTGAATAGGGTTATGCCCGTGAGGTGTGAATTACGTAGAGAAGTTCCCCTCCTTGAATAGGCTATGCCCGGAATTAAATCCTAGAGAAGTTCCCCTTCTTGAATAGGGCTATGCCCTTGAGGTGTAAATTACCTAGAGAAGTTCCCCTCCTTGAATAGGGCTATGCCCGTGAGGTGTGAATTACCTAGAGAAGTTCCCCTTCTTGAATAGGCTATGCCGTGAGGTGTGGATTACGTAGAGAAGTCCCTCCTTGAATCAGGGCATGCCCGCGAGGTGTGAATTACCAGAGAAGTTCCCTTCCTGGAATAGGGCTATGCCCGGAGGTTTGTGAATTATTTAGAGAAGTTCCCCTCCTTATATAGGGCTATGCCCGGGTGTAAATTACCTAGAGAAGTTCCCCTCCTCGAATAGGGCTATGCCCGTGAGGTGTGAATTACCTAGAGAAGATCCCATCCTCGAATAGGGCTATGCCCGTGAGGTGTGAATTACCTAGAGAAGTTCCTTTCCTCGAATAGGGCTATGCCCATGAGGTCTGAATACCGTAGAGAAGCTCCCCTTCTTCGAATTGGGCTAATGCACGTGAGGTGTGAATTACTAGAGAAGTTCCCTCCTTGAATAGGGCTATGCCTATGGTAAGAATTACCTAGAGAAGTTCCCCTCCTTGAATAGGGCTATGCCCGTGAGGTGTGAATTACCTAGAGAAGTTCCCCTCTTTGAATAGGGCTATGCCCGTGAGGTGTGAATTACCTAGAGAAGTTCCCTTCCCTTGATAGGGCTATGCCCGTGAGGTGTGAATTACCTAGAGAAGTTCCATTCCTTGAATAGGGCTATGCCCGTGAGGTGTGAATTACCTAAAGAAGTTCCCCTCTTGAATAGGCTATGCCCGGTGAGGGTGTGAATTACCTAGAAGAAGTTCCCCTTCCTTGTGAATAGGGCTATGCCCGTGAGGTTGTAATTACCTAGAGAAGTTCCCCTTCCTTGGAATAGGCTATGGCCGTGAGGTGTGAATTACCTATAGAAGTTTCCTCCTTGAATAGGGCTATTGCCCGTGAGGTGTTGAAATTACCTAGAGAAGTTCCCTGTTTTGAATAGGTGCCCGTGGCGTGTGAATTACCTAGAGAAGTTACCCTCCTTGAATAGGGCTTTGCCCGGGGAGGTTAGAATTACCTAGAGAAGTTCCCTCTTTGAATATGGCTATGCCCGTTAGGTGTGAATTACCTAGAGAAGTTCCCCTCTTGAATAGGGCTATGCCCGTGAGGTGTGAATTACCTAAGAAGTTCCTCCTTGAATAGGGCTGTCCCGTGAGGTTGTGAATACTAGAAAAGTTCCCCTCCTGAATAGGGCTTGCCCGTGAGGTGTGAATACTAGAAAGTTTCCCCTCTTGAATACGAGCTATGCCCGTGAGTTCGTGGAATTACCTAGAGGGGGGGGGGGTGAAGGTTCCCTCCTTGAATCTAGGGCTATGCCCGTGAGGGTTGAATTACCTAGAGAAGTTCCCCTTCTTTGAATAGGGCTATGCCTTGAGGTGTGAATTCCTTGAGAAGTTCCCTCCTTGAATAGGGCTATGCCCGCTAGAGGTGTGAATACCTAGAGAAGTTCCCCTTTTTGAATAGGGCTATGCCTGTGCTGTGAGGTGTGAATTACGTAGAGAAGTTCTCCTCCTGAAATAGGGCTATGCCCGTGAGGTGTGAATTTACTCTAGAGAAAAGTTCCCTTTCCTTGAATAGGGCATATGCCGTGAGGTTTTGAATTGACTAGAGAAGTTACCCCTCCTTAATTAGGCTGTACTCGTGAGCGTGTAAAATTACCTAGAGAAGTTCCCTCCTCGAATAGGCTATGCCCGTGATGGTGTTGAATTTACCTAGAGAAAGTCCATCTCGAATTAGGGCTATGCCGCGTGAGGTGTGAATTACCTAGAGAAAGTTCCCTTCCCGAATAGGGCTTGCCCATGAGGTCTGAAATTACCTAGAGCATAAGCTCCTCTCCCTCTTCGAGATTGGTGCTAGCACGTGATATATATATTATATTATATTATATTAATATAGGTTAGTAGAATTACTAGAGAGAGTTCCCCTATCCTTTGTGAATAGAAGTCTATGCTCCTGTAGATAGAGTTAGTTGAATTATCATAGCTGAAGTTCCTCCTCTATTGAATTAGAGGCTATGCGTTTGTGATGGATTAGAATTCCTAGATGAAGTATCCCCTTTCTATTGATATTATGGGCTATATGCCCGTTGAGTGTTGAATTTAACCTAGAGAGTTCACTTCCTTGAAAATGGGCTTAATAGCCTCACGTGAGTGATGTGTAGTGATAAGTTACCTAGAGATAAGTTCCAATTTCTCTTGAATATATATATATATAGACTAGGGCTATGCCGTTAGGTGTGAATTACCTTAAAGATAAGTTCCCCTTCCTTGTGTAATTAGAGGCTCTAATGCCTACGTGAAGGTGTGTGAAATATATTACACTAGATGAAATAGTTTCCCCCTCCATTTGAAATATTATTAGTAGAGCTCTATATAGCCCGTTGAGTGATGTAAATTACCTAGAATAAGTTCCCCTTCCTATTAGTGATATAAATAGGGCTCTATGCCTGTGAGGTAGTGAATTAACTAGAGTAAAGTTTTTCCTCCTATTGATATAGTAGTAAATTGGGCTTATGCTCAGGAGTTGATTGTAATATACTCTAGAGAATATTCTCCTTCCTTAGTAAATCCTGGGCTATGCCCGTGAGGTGTGAATTACTAGATAATAGATTATCACTCCTATTGTAAATAATAGGGTCTTTGCCCGTAGGTATAGAATTACTACTAGAGGGAAGATCCCTCATTCTATTTGAATAAGTGGCTAATGACCCTAGTGAGGGTTGTGATAATTACTAGAGAAGTTCTCCTCCTTGTAATAGGTGCTTATGTCCCATAAGTGAGGTTGTGAATTTACTAAGAGAAGTTCCTTCCTTGTAATAATAATAATAGGTGGCATGTACCTATATATGGTGGGTTAATGGATATATTACCTAGAGAAGTTCTCATCCTTGTAATATAAGGCTTATGCGTTGATAGGTGGTTGTTAAATTTCCTAGAAAAGTTAGCTATATCCATCCTTTGAATATAACTGAGTACTATGCCTCAGTGTAGTTGTGGAATTACCTAAGAGATAATTCTACCCTTCTTTGAAATTAAGTGCTATTATGCCTATAGTATGTAATGGTGTGAATTAACCTAGAGTGAATAGTATTTTCCACTCTTACCTTTGATAAATATGGATATTCCACTGTGAGTGTTAATTACTCATATAAAGAAGTTTCTCCTCTCTCCACTATGTAAATTATTAGGCTTATGCCCATATTAGTATAGAGTGTGAATTACGCTAATAAAGAAGTTTCCTCCTTCCTTTAAAAATAAGGTCTTAGAGGCCCGTGAGGTGTGAATTACCTAGAGATAGTTCTCCTCATCCCATATATTGATAATAGGGCTTATTGCCCTGTGAGGTTGATAATTTAATCATACTATAGTGAGAAGTGATTCCCCTCTATGTAATAATTGGCTTAATGCCGTGTAGTGATAATAGTGTGTAATTATTACCGTAAGAGAGTAAGTTCCTCTCTCATCCTATTGTAATTAAGTATGAGTCTATTAGCCTACGTGAGGAGTTGAATAATATTACCTATGAGATAGATTCTCACCTCCTTGTATAAATAGGGCTATGCCCGTTGAGGTGTGAAATTACCTAGAGAAAATTCCCCTCCTATATGATAATTAGTAATAGTAGGGCTATAGTTAATATGTCACCGTTAGATTAGGTGACTGATATTACCTTTAGAAGAAGTAATCCCCTTTCTTGGAATAGTGGGGGCTATACGTGATATATGTAGTCTAAATTTAACCTAGAGTAAAGTTCCCCTCCTTTGATAATAGGGCTATATGCCGTGATACGTGTGAATTACCTAGAGAAGTTCCCTTCTTGAATAGGGTTTCTCCTATAATGACCTATGAGGTTGTTGATTATAACCTATGTAGAAATTGTTATCCCTCTCTCTCTCCGAATTTGATTATAGGGCATATTGCCCGTGAGGTTTAGAATTAACCTAGAGTAAGTTATCCCCTCTTTATGAATAGGCTATGCTAGTGAGGTGTGAATTACCTATGGAGTTCCTCATCTCATCTTGAAAGGGCTATGCCTCGGTAGATAGGTAGTGGAATTTACCTAAGAAGTGATCATTCCTATGATTAAGGGCTATGCCTCCATTGTAGATAGGAGTGATATATAATTTACTAGTAGAATGATTCTCACCTTCCTATTTGAGATATGGCTTAATTTGCCCGTGATATAGGTCGTGAAATATTATACCTGTAAAGAAGTTCCCTCATCTTTGAATTAGGGCTATGTCTGCGCGCCGTTGTAAGTGTGAAATTAACCTTAGATAACTTACCCCTCCTTGAATTAGGGCTATGCCTATGTTAAGGTTGTGAATTATCGTTTAAGAGAAGTTCTCCTCTCATATTGAATAGGGCTATGTCCCCGTGAGTGTGTTGATATTACTCATAGAGTAAAGTTATCTCACTTTACCTATGATAGGGCTATTATGCCTGTTGAGGTTTTTGGATTAATTTACTTAAGAGATATTATTCCTCCTTATAATATAAGGTAGTGCTGTTAACTCTAGTGTAGGTTGTGATATAATTAATATATATATACCTAGAGAAGTCCCTTCCTTCGTATAGGGCTATTATGTCACTGTGAGGTGTGAAGATTATACTTATGAGAATAGAATCCGTATACCTCGTATATAGGGTCTCTCTATAGCCCTAATGAGTTTCTGAATACCTTATGAAAGGCTTTCCCTCTATTCAGATAATTGGTCTATGCAGTTGAGGTGTGATAATTATCATAGAGAGTTTACTCCTCCTTGAATAAGAGCTGATATATGCCCTAGTTGATGGTTATATGGAATTACCTAGAGTAAGTTCCCCTCCTATTGTATAAGGTGCTTAATGCTCCGTGATGGTTTAGAATTATACTAGAGAAGTTATCTCCCTCATTCTATTGAATAGGGCTATGAGCTCAGTGATAGGTTAGTGATATCTATATATATATATATAATTACCTATGAAGAATAGTTCCCCTCCTTGAATAGGGCTATTATAATTGCCTAGTATAGATATAAGGTGTGTAGTTAATAATTACGCTAGAGAAGTTTCCATTTCCTATGTTTTTGGTCATTATGCCCTAGTGAGTAGAATTAGTGAATTTACCTAAAGAAGTTCCCCTCTCCTTGAATAGGGCTTATAGCTACCGTGAGGTGTGAATATACCTAATAGTAGAAGTTTACCCCTCCTATTGAATTTAATGGCTATGCCCGTGATAGGTTAGTTAGAATTATCCTAGATGAAGTGTCCTTCCTTGAATTGGGCTATGCCCGTGAGGTGATAATTACCTAGAGATAAGTTTCCACTCCTTGAATATAGGGCTATGCCCGTGTAGTGAAGTGAAATATACCTAGAGAAGTATTCTCCCTTTCAGTAGAATATATGGCTTTGCCCGTTAAGGTGTTATAGATAATTTACCTTATAAAGTTCCCCTCCTTTAGAATTACGGGCTATTGCCTATATGATTGAGAGTGTGTAATGTTACTACTAGAGTAACTTCTCATTATCCTCCTATTGTAATTAGAGGCTTATGCCCCGTGATGAGTTGATGATTACCTAGAGAAAGTATTCTTACCTTACTTTTGTAAATAGGACTTATTGCACTAATATACGTGAGTGTGTAGATATAATTACCTTATAGAGAATGTATACACTCTCTCCATTTGAATATAGGGCTATGTACTCCTATAGGAGATGTGATAATTATACTACAAGTAAGAATTATATCTCCTTCTTATATGAATAGGGCTATTGCTCACTCACTTGATAGGTAGTGAATATACGTAGAGTGAAGTTCCCCTTCTTGATAATTAGTGACTTATATAATGCTCAATTGAGGTTGGAATATATTTAACCTAGAGAAGTTCCCTTCTTGAATAGGGCTATGCCTGTGAGGTGTGAATTACTCATAAGTAGTGAAGATAGTTCTCCCTTCCATTTGTAAATAGTGAGTTTATGCTCCTATGATGTAAGTGTGAATTACCTAAAGGATAAGGTTTCCCCTCTTTAGTAATAGGGTCATTGCCCGTGAGTGTGAATATTACCTAGAGAAGTTCCCCTCCTGAATTTTAAGGGCATGCTCCATAGGGAGTAGTGAATTACGTAGATGATATAGGTCTACCTCTTATATATTTATATTATAGGGCTATATGCCCGTTGAGGTGTGATAATTACGTAGTAGAAGTATTCTATACCTCTCATTGTAATTAGGGCTATGCCCGTGATGATAGTTGAATTACCAGTAAGAAGTTCCCCTCCTATTGAATATTATGGGCTATTTTGCCTTGTTGATAGGTGTGAATTTACCTCATTATGAGATAATTCCGCCTCTTTGAATAGTGAGCTTATAGCCCGATTGATGATTAGTGAATTACCTAGAGAAGTTTCACTCCTTGAATTGAATAGGGCTTTAGCCCGTGAGGTGTGAATTACCTAAAGAGTAGTTCCCCTCCCTGAATAGGTAGCCCTAGTGAAGTTGTGGTATATAATTACTATTCTTAAATGAAGTATTCCCTCTCCTTAATAATTAAGGCTATAGGCCCTGATAGATAGGTGAATATATTATCCTATGAGAAGTTCTCACTATCTCTGTAAATAAGGGCTATGTGACTACGTGAGTGTGTTGTAAGATATAATTTACCTTGAGAGAGTATTCCCTCCTATTTTAAATATATAGGCTCTATGCCCTGATTGAAGTGTGTATATATATTAACCTAGATGTAAGTTTTCTCCCTCCTTTAGAATCAGGGCTTTATGCCTCTATTTGAAGGAGTTAAATTACCTAGAGAAGTTCCCCTCCTTGTAAATAAGTGCTATTGCCTCCGTTAGAGGTATAGTATATGATGTGATAATTACCTAGAGAATTCCTCCTCCTAATGTAAATTAGGTAGCTATGTATCCTTATGTATGAAGTGTTAGTTGAAATTATACTCTAGGAAGTCCTCCTTTCGTTATGAATAGGGCCTATTATCCACGTGAATTAATATAGGTGATGTCAGTATTACCTAGAGAAGTTCCTCCTCTCTTGTGAATATGCTTATAATGTGCACTTAGTATATTATATATATATATATATATATATATAGTATATATATATATATTATATATATATATATATAGCGTGAGGTTGTGATAATTACCTATAGATAGAAGTTCCCCTTCTTGATATAGGCTATGCCCTTGTGAGGTAGTGATAATATTATTACCTAAGGATAGTTCCCTCATTCTTTTAAATAGGGCTATAGCCGTGAGGTGTGAATATACCTAGAGATAGATTCCATCTTTTTGAATAGGGCTAATGCTCACTCAGTGAGCGTTAGTGATATAATTACGTATAGAAGTTCCTCATCTCATTTAATATTAGATGAGCATTATATGCCCGTGAGGTGTGAATTACCTAGGATAAAGTATTCCGTACCTTCCTATTGTATAGGGCTATGTATGCCCGTGAGTTAGTGGAATTACTAGAAAAGTTCCCTACTTGTAAATTTAAGTGGTCTTATAGCCCGTGAAGGTTGTGTAATTTACCTAGAGAAGTTCCCCCTCCTCTTGTAATATGGCTAATGCCCTGCTGAATAGGTGTTGAATTACTATAGAGAATGTTATATATTTTATATATGATTACCTCCTCTCCTTATGAAATTAGAGTCAATATATTAATAGCCCTGTTAGAGGTGTGTTTGAAATTACCTATAGAGTTGATACTTCCTGAATTTATAGTACGGCTATTAATGCCTATATACGTTGATAGGTTAGTTGAATTACTACTTGATTGAATTACCTCTCTCCTTGTAAATAGTATAGCTCATATTGCCCGTGAGGTGTGATAATATAATTATGATCATAGAATAGAAAGTTCCCCTTCTATTGAATATTAGTAGCGTTAATGCCTCCTGATGAGGTGTAGAACTTACGAGATAGAAAGTTACCCTCCACCTTTGTAATAGTGAGCTTAATTTGCCTCAGTCGCAGTGATATATATATATATATATATATATAGTATATTATATATATTATATATATATATATTATATATAGTATTATATATATAATATATATAAGTGTGTAATTATACGCTATTAGAGAGTTCTCTTCTAATAGGCTATGCCTATTAGATGGTGTATAAATATTACCTATAGAGAAAGTTCCCTTACTCCTTGAATAGGGCTTTATGCTCACGTGTGAATGTGGATATATATAATGATACTCACTAGAGAAGTGATATCTCCCTCTAATTAGTGAATATGCTATGCTACTACTTGTGAGTGTAGTATGATTTACGTTAGAGGTAGATTTCACCTCCCCATGAAAAGGGCCTATGCCCTGATGTAGGTGTTGATAATTACCTAGAGAAGTATTCCCTCCTTTGAAATAGGGTGCTATTGCCGTGAGGTTTTGAATTATACCTAGAGAATGATATCCTCCTCCTCATTGAATTAGGGCTGTAACCTGATGAGGTGTGAATTACCTAGAAGTATAATGATTCCCTCCTCGAATTTAGTAAGCTATTAGTCTCTATATATTAAACTATATTAATATATATATTATATATATAATATATAGTTATACATATTATTATTATATAACGTTGGTAACGTAAACGTGGCTTTTTTTTCATGACACCAAGCAACGTGGGGTCCGCTCGGACCCCACTGATTAATTGCGTTTTTAGTCAAGGAAAATTAAAATTTTTGTTGAATTTATTCATTAGTTTTATTTTTCCATCCATCTAGAGTAAATTTAACTTGTTTTTGTTTTGAAAATGGAACTAAGATAAATATTTTATGTTCATTACAAAAAAACTGGTGTTCAAATTAATGTCACCATGTCTAAAAAAAAAATTGTGCCAAAAATACCCTATACCTAATGTAATAAACTGATTTGTGATATCTCATATCCTTTAGGCATGATTAGTATCCTCTCACTTTTCTCGAATGTCCCCAAAATTGGAGACTCATATGCCCCGCTCGCTGCTCTGTGTGATCATCCCATAGAGGAGAGCTATGTCCCTTCATCGTTCAACTTGGGTATATAGTCTGCATAATGAGATTGCGTGCAGAATATATGCCGTCTTAGTAGCATATCTTGTGTCTTAATTGGGAGTATGTACGTTTGATAAGCGTGTCTGATGAGCTTACCTTAGAGAAAGATTCCCTCCGGTTAATGTGGGGTTTGACGATACGAGACCCCGCCCACTCAATGAGCGTCGTGAGTGTGGACTTCACCTTAGATGTGGATCAGTCCCCTGCCTTGCGAAGAGTGGGAAGAGACATCTCTGCATCTATGCTCTCCTTTCAGGCTCATTTCAAAAATTCCTAGCACGGTAGTGAAATTTATAATAAGAGAATGTTTCTCTCTCCTGGTAAATAGGTGCTTAATGCCCAGTGAGTATGTGTGATAATATTACTCTCTAGAGAAGTTCCCTTCTCTCTTGTAATTAGTAGGCTGGTCCAAGTGAGGTTATATATAGTATGTGATATAATATCCTAGAGAAGTTAAACTCCTTTGAAATAGGATCATATGCATTCGTGAGGTTTAGAATTAACCCTAGAGAAGTTCCCTCTTTGAATAGGGTAGCTTAATGCCTTGAGGTGTGTGATATTATCCAAGAGATAGTTCTCCTTCTCATTGAATTAGGGCTTTTATGCCCGTGATAGTGATGTGAAGTTACCTAGTGAAGTGGATTAAGGTTCATTCTCTTGTGAATAGGCTATGCCTTACGTTGAATGTTGTGTTAATATTTATCTCTTAATCATTATATTCTACCTCTCTCTTGTTATTAATTAGGGCTATTGTCCCGTGATAGTGTGTTAATATTATTACCTTAGAGAATATCCCTTACTCCTATTGTAATATATGAGGCATGCTCCTAGTGAGGTTGTGATAATTTACCTAATAGAGATAATATTTCCCTTTCTTGAAATAGGGCTATGGCCCGTAGAGGTGATGATAAATTACCTATAAGAAGTTCTTCATCCTATGATATAAGGGCTATGCTCCGTAGGTGTGAATTACGTAGAGGATTAGTTTCTTAACCTCCCCACTCCTGAATAGGGGCTATGCAGTGAGGTGTTGATATAATATTAACCTAGAGAAGTTCCCCTTCTTATGTAATAGGGCTTAATTGCCCGTGTTAATAGAGGTGTGTAGTGGTATAAATATAATATTAAAACCTTTTTACACTGAGTAGAATGATTCCCTCTTATGGCATAGGGCTCTTATATGCTCCACGTGTTTAGACATATATGGTGTGATAAATTACCTAGAGAAAGTTCCCCTATTCATTTGAATAGAGCTTATATGCCTCAGTTGAGGTGTGTAATACGTATAGAAGAAGTTTAATAGGGGCTTATGGAACTCCATTAGTATGGTGATGATGAATTATATATAGAGAGTTCACACCTCCTTGAATAGGGCTATGCCCAGTAGGTGTGTGTAATAATTAAACTATAGAGTGAAATTTCCACTTCCTTATATATATATTGAATAGGATGCCCGGAAGAGGTGTGTGAAATATTTACCTAGAGATAGTTTATA
>JABUQX010064253.1:0-24314 GCA_015478945.1 Trachelipus rathkii | reverse complement strand
TTTTATAATAAATAAAACGGAATACTCCTCTTCTCTCCGTCTCTCTCTCTCTCCGCTCTCTCTCTCTCTTCCTCTCTCTCTCTCTCTCTTCTCTCTCTCTCTTCTCTCTCTCTCTGTCTCTCTCTCGTCTCTCTCTTCTTCTCTCTCTCTCTCCCTCATATAATTAATATAAATAATAAATATATTAGTATATAATATAATATATTATATATATGATTATATATAATATTATATATAATATATTACTACTATATAGTAATATATTATAAGATATCATATGCCACATATTATATATATATTATATATATATATCATATATATATATATATAATATAATATATATATTAATACTATATTAATATTAATAAGTTAATATATATATTATAGCATAATATAGTATAAATATTATGTATATGATATTATATATATATAAATAAATATATATGATATCAAAATAAATATATAGATATATATATATATATATATATAAGATATATATATATAGTGCGGAGCGGAGAATTACGTAAATGCTCCGCTGGACTAGTAGAAGTATTCTCGATTCTTTCTTTTGCTCTGTCGCTGGCGTAGTGTCATCACACTTGCCGACGCTCATCGCTAGGTCCAGATCGAATTTACCAGCATGGTTAAACATTAAGCGGTTATTTAACAAATACAGATTTTGATTTTGGGTATTGATTTTCTCTTTTAATATATCTATATATACTTAATAATATATATATACTATATAGATATATTATAATCATATTAATATATAATATAATAATAATATATTATATATAATATTATGTATATATATATATATATATAATATATAATATATTATACTATATAATATTATATATATACAATATATAATGGTATATATATATATATATAAAATATTATTAATATAATATATATATATATATATCAATAATATATTATATATATATATAATATATATTATATATAGTGAATTATTTATATAAAATATATATATATTTATAATGATATATATATATATAATATATATAATATATATAATATATTATATATATATATAGTATATATAATATATAATGTGAGAACTTTTTTTAAGTATGACAGATTGAGGGAAAACGTGAGTTATTGGCTATTGAAAACAACCATAGTTTTAAACAAATTTAGATACGAGAAATCATAGGTCTGTTCCTTAACTACAATTTGGCAACTGAATGAGAGAGAAGAGAGCAGAAGATACCGAAATAGAGAGGAGAGAGAGAAGAGAAGAGGAAGAGAGACGAGAGAGAGAGAGAGAGAGAATGGGTGTCTAGTAAATTGGAAGCGGCAATGACGAGTTTAGTTGCCAGTCTAGAGGGATATAGACACAAGTAACAGATTAGATCATTGATGCAAAAATAGAAAAAAAAAAGAGTGAAACGATAGAATAGAATTCTGAGGAACAACCACGACTAAAATATGCTAAAATGAATAGTGTCTACCCACAACAACAGCCATTAGACGACTTGCCGAATCAGAAAGGTTCAAAGATAATTACAAAATATCAAATATCAAAAATAGCCAAATACCAAAATACAAAATACCAAAATACAAAAAGAGGGAAGTTAGAAAAATCAAAGCTTGTACCAGATTTTACTAAAAGCTTTCGTCCAACGATATTTCCGCCGATTCACAGAAATGACGAAAAGCAGATAACCAAGAATCAGAAAGAATGGAAAGCATAACCAGATAACTAAGAATCAGAAAAAATGGAAATCATAACCAGATAACCAATAATTAGAAGGAATGGAAATCATAACCAGATAACCAAGAGTCAAAAAGAATGAATATCATAACCGGATAACCAAGAATCAGAAAGAATGTAAATCATAACCAGATAACCAAGAATCAGAAAGAATGGAAGGCATAGCCAGATAACTAAGAATCAGAAAGAATTTAAAGCATAACCTGATAACTAAGAATCAGAAAGAATGGAAATCGTAACCAGATAACCAAAGAATCAGAAAGAATGAAAATCGTAACCAGAAACCAAGAATCAGAAAGAATGGAAATCATAAACAGATAACTAGAATCAGAAAGAATGAAAATCATAATCTAAGAAAGAGTATATCAAAAGAATGAAAATCATAACCCATATAAACCAAGTATCAGAAAAATGGAAATCCAACCAGCTGACCAAAGAATCTGGAAAAATGAAAGCATAACTTAATAACCAGAATCAGAAAGAAAGGATGCATGCGTCAACCCAGTCTGGCTCTCTTACAAAAGTTACATTTACGGGCCAGTCAAGGACAAAATTAAAGATTTTAGATGTTCTAAAATGTCGAAAAGCTTTAGAGAGCACAAAGTGATAACGCTTAGGATCGTAGTTTGACGTTTACTGAAATCCTCCTTCTCTTCTTCACAGGATGATGAATTGAATGCGTCCAGTGAGAATAAACTTTATTGATAGCAGTGAGGGAAACAACTTTACCCCAGATCAGCGTGCAAATCAGAACATAAGCTAGAAACACTTTAATGATAAAAAAAAACCGAGCTGAAGGGAGGAGAGAAGGATTTAGAATAGGTGTGGAATCGTCTATAGAAGAATTAGAGAGAAAATTTAGAGAACATCCTCAGTGTTAGCAGAGTTATAGGACTGCATATACCGGACAGGGATACAATAGGAGAGGAAGATAAAACAAATACATACACATACACACACTATATAATAATATATTGCTAGTTATATATATAATCAAGCAAATGTATATTTAATTTGTAAATTTTCTATAATTTAATATCTATTATAATGTATATGTAAAGATAAAGATAGCCGCTAATATGTACTTGAAATATTATAAATTTCATATAATATAATCTTATATATATATTATATTATATATATATTTATATATATTAATATATTATATTATAAATTATATATACTATTATATATATGTAAATATCATACATAGTCCATATATTATATATATTTATAATATATATATATATTAATATTAGTATATTATATATATATATATATATATTATATATAATATATAATATATATAAATTATATACTATATATATATATATACATATATTCATGTATGTATCTAAACGATATAAAGAGAACATAATTCATGTCATGTTCTAAACATAATAGAGAAGAACATAATTAAAAAAATACAAATAATATTTATATATTATTATATATATATATAGATATTATATATATGATTATATATAATATTTAATATATATATTTATATAAATATAAATATATAGATATATATATATATATATATATATACTGATATATATATATTATTATATATATTATATATTATATATATATATATATATATATATATATTATATTATATATAATATATATATATATAATATATTTATAATATATAAATATATAAGCTTCTATATATATATATATATAATTATATATATATATATATTTATTATATATATATATATATATAGTATATTTATACTATTATATAATATATAGTTTATATATTATATATATATAACTATATATATATATTATATAGATATTCTATATATAAATGAACTAAGTAACACATACACACGTCTACACAAATGTCAAATGCATACTATTGAAATGATAACTAGTAGTTAGAGAAAGAGAAGAGGAAAATAAATATGGAGACGTTTTTTCATTATTATTTTTGTAAAAGCACTGTATGCCTTTTGAACTATGTAATAATACTTTTGTTCTGCATCAACTCTCGGTGTTCTGGATTATATTGTTCAGCATACACCACTAACAGAAAATTCAATCGAGTTGGTACTACATTATGCGTTTTAGTATTGTCGTCTTGATCCTTGAAAAGTGCCATTGGTACTATACAAAACGCACCGTTCTTATAATATGTTCCGCTCGAAGGATAAGTCTTCAACTTTTCCCGTAAAAACTAGTGGTCTTCTTCATCTTTAGTTAAAAACAACATCTGTAGTAGCTTTTAAAATAACCTGTGTGTTTGATTTTACGGTGGGATAGGAAAAAATTTCACATTAAGATCTTTCTTTCAATGAATTTTTAAACCATTGCAAGTTTGTCCTCTCAATTCTTCCTATCTGCGTGAGATGGACAATGTCATGTCAACATCTGCTGCTTCTGCCAATAGAAACCACCATTCCTCCAATGAAAGGATCTATTCGTTGTCAGCTGAGTAATTCTACTATTATACTAGCTTCATTGTCTAGAATTTGACATTTATGTTTCTTGCGTAAAAACGTTACAATAAGCTTTGATAGCATATTTATTAATGCTTTTATGGTTTAAGCCGTTTCGGTATTGTTTTGGCCAGGCCTTACTGTTGAAATACTGTGAAACACTTGAGATCCTCTAGAGTTCTGCTTGTAACAGAAAAAGCAAAATTTTTGTGTTTTTGGTCAGTTTCGCATGGGCTTTGTGAAGGCGGTCGCGAGTTGACTGTAATGTCAACTTATCGTATTATAGTGTCATTCAAGATAGTGAGGATCCGAGATATCGAATCTTCATGTTCAAACTAGAATAATGAGCAATCCACAAGCTTATTTCGAAATGTGATACAACTTTGGTGCAATAACGCTTAGTGCCTACTCATGTATATGATATAACGCACAAACGATTTAAATCTGAGCTAGGTATACACAGTCTTATATAATTTCAATACTCGAAAGGTTTATCTGCGGCATCCTTCATCAAAAAGTAACCATATTAAATACTATCTACATAATACGCTTATATCGTGAGGCTCCTTAAGCATGCACTGTTCGAGTGTTCAAACAGCCAATAGTATTAAGAGTTAACGTTTGATCAAATGGTAGCCGATGTCCTATGTATATTTCAACGTACAATTGAATTCTTTAATTTAATAGTTTTGATCACAGCTATTAGACATGTGCAGGCTTCAGAACCACAAATTATCAAACAACAAACGTACGTCAACTTCTCACTGTTCTCTCTACTAATTTCTATAGTCAACGGTATAGTCCAGGGCATCTAACCTTGTTCAGTACCAGCGCTCTCAACTCTAGAATTCAAGAACATTTCAAATTTATATTCTGACATTTCATTTGAAACAAAGGAAAATGTAAAGTGGAATGGAGATACGCGAATATGTGAACCATACTTACATTGCGCAAAAGCGGGCCCTTATTAGTCTGGCAGTTACCAAATATTAATGACTAATAGTCTAGTGTAAATCAACGATTCACACTAAAATTACCATACCAAACAACACGACCCACGCACGTACACAAAGCAAAAAACTGAAGAAATCGAACTAACTCAAACAAACCCAAAATATGAGTCAATACGCAATACGTAACATAAAAAAAAATTCTATTTATAGCTCTACTAAAATTACCATTTTCAAAAAGGCAAAAATAAAAAAAATAAAAAAAAAAAAAAAATCGTTAGATAGCGACCAGGAGATAATGACAGCTTATTTACAGTGTTGAAAATTATCGCCATCTTGGATGACTGTACACCACAGTATAATACGCAACATCTTTATGTAGAGAATGACCCCATGGAAATTATCAAACGACTAATGTTTAAATCGATAAATGGCGACACTAGGTACCTTCCGTTCATTACTGGCCAAGGAACAAAATGTTTTCAGACTAATAAGCCAATAAACTATAACATAAATACCCATGTTATCATAGTTAAAAAAAATTGTTTCACCTTTTGAATATAAAAAAAACTTTTTCATTTCCTAACATCTCTTTTCATTGACCTATAATTTCTTTTTAATATCTATATTATATATTAGATATTATATTATTATTATTTTATTAAAGATTATATTATATATTATATATATAATATATAGTATATAATATATATTATATATATATATATATATATATATAATAATAGTATATATATATATATATATAAAAAATAATATTAATAAGATGTTAAATATAATATAATAATATGTAGATATATTAATTATGAATATATATAATATATATTAATATAGTATATATATAATATAATATAGATATATATATATTTATTAAATATATTTATATATATATATAATATATATAATATATTATATTTGAATATTATATATATATTTGAATAATACTTTTTTAATGATGGTAATTGATTTATTCACATTTAAAATAATCTTAAACAAATATAAATTTATATATATATATATTATATATATATATTATATTATATATATATTAATTTATTATATATATATATTATATAAATATATTAATATATATTATTATTTAGTATATATATATATAATATATATATATACTGGAGAATTAACTAAAAAACAAATTTATACTATATAAAGATACATTTCTCTTTCGTGCCGATATCTATTTAAATTTCCGAGCTAATAAATTAAATATGGCAAGTTCAACGTAGAAAAGTTTGCTTCACTAAATGCCTTGAAATAAACAATTGAACATCACTTAACTCATATTATTTTTCCTATCCTTAATATTCTGTTAACGGTATGGATAGATCAAGTTTTGAGATTTATCATCTCTAGATTCAAAAGATATATTTTATATATTTATAATGTAAAATTTTAAAGCAAGTTGATGGTTTGCTATGTGTAGTCACTTTGGGCCACTTCTAAAGTAACTATTTACATGTTTGCTATTTAACTATTGGCTTAATGAATGCCGAAGGAATTTAAACCAGTTTTTCTATAGGAGGCAATTAGCTGGTTCCCTGAAAGTTAATCAATGAATTAATAAAGTTGATTTTTTTTAACCATAGTTAATTCAGATAAGAATAGTCCTACAAAGGTATATAGTAAATAGGAACACCTTGCATTTCTTTTATTAATAATAATAAGGAAAACAACAAATTATCACACAAGCTTTTTATAGGAAACCAACATTCACAGTATTAACAACTAAATTTCAATTTAACCATTTTCTAGTCATGTGATATAAAATTAATGTACTTTAAAAACGCTTCCAACAAAAGCAAAGAGAATCGAAGCTTTACATTATAATATCTTTCGAATGAATTGGTACTTCCTAAAACGCTATTTGGAATACTGAATGATTCTCCTAAAGTTTTATCATTGACTAACAAATTTAGGAAAACAACGTTCGTTAAAAATTCACCAAATATCCGCCACTAAATTAACTGTACCATAAAGAATTCTGTATATGAAATTACCTTTCATGGGGAATGAGTTGTGAAACTGAACGCAGATTTAAAGGAAATATATAAAATCAAATGACCCCTAAGTTGAACTTCATAGATTGGCTTGCAAATGAATATAAAATTGGAAGTTTCTCCCAATTTTCCCAGATAAACTTCCTGTACCTTTATGTTCATCAGTGTGACATAAACAAATACAAGTGTTGACTGTGTCATGCCACCTAAATAGGAAAAGACGACTCGTAGTTCTTTCTATTCGCATTGCTGAACTTAAAGGTATCTCCTATAGAACTTTTGAACATTGCACCATTTCATAATCTTCCTTGCGAAGTTATGGGAAAACTCTTTAAGAAAAATAATGAATAATACAGGATTCAAAAATAAGAATATTGAAGAGTTGGGAGAGAAAACCTGACCCCATTCCTAGAATCCTTATATATTGGCCAACCACTCTCCAATAAGTCTAATGAATGAAAATTATCAACTGAAAAAATTTTAATTATGAAAGTAAATTCTTGCAGCTAAGTGATACTTTTTCATATATATTATTAGCAAGAAAAATATAATTTCTTTTATTTATATATTTTATATCATATAACTTTATTGTAATTTTTAAAGTCTATCTTATTTATTTAAAATTTTTTTATATTAGTCATTATAGTCCAAGCCTATAATGGTTAGACGTGTAATCACAATATCTTCATCGATCATTAAATGTTCATTTTGATTTTGGTTATTTTAGCATTATATATATATATATATATATATATATATATTATATTATATATATATATATTTATATATAATTATATAATATATTTATATATATATATAATATATATATATATTATAATATATATTATATATATATATATAATTATTTTTTATAATATATATATATATTATATATATTATATAGATATATAAATATATAATATATATATATATATTATATATATAGAATATATATATATATATATATATATATATATATATATTAAGTATATATATGCAGTTATAGATATAATATTTTTATCTTATGTAGGGTCGAGATGTAAATATATTTAATAGGGTATATATATATATATATATATAGTATAATATAGAGCGTAGATATATATATATATATATAAATATATATATATATATAATATATTATATATATAAATATAAATATATAATATATAATTATTATATATATATATATATATATATATATATAATTATACCGTATATATATATATATACTAATATATTAATATATATATATAAATATATATATAATATTATAGATAATATATAATATATATATATATATATATATATATATATAATATATATATATATATTGGGGTTGAAAACGGAAAGAAGTTACCCGCATGATAGCTCGAAAACTAAGATAGGTACAGAAAACTGATAACATATAGAATTCAGCGCATGAAATTTGATTGGAAAAGCAAAAAAAAAAGAAGAAATTTTTTTTATTTTATTTTATTTTTTTTTATATTCGTCCAAAAACTACGATAGGTTACAAAGAAAACTAAGTTAACATTATTCGAATCAGCATATGAAATAGTATGAAAAAGATGTTGTGTGTAAACTAAAGAATACCCCAGGTGGCCGCGTAGATCCAACTAGCGGCGGCTCGCGGCCTCCTCAACCAGCGGTGAGGGAGCTCGGCCCCCCCGCCGGGAGCGCGGCGTCCGCACCTGCGGGGGATGGCGGTGGGCGCGGGGGTGCCGCCGCCCCTCCCCTACGGGTAGTGGAAAACGTCCCCCCCTCGTGTCCCACCGTCGCTCGGCCCCCGAAAAAAAGATGGACGCTGGATGCCATAATGGCGATTAGGTTGTCGGCGACCTTGGCGAGGGGGAGAATAGAAAAAAAAATTAAAAAAAAAAAGTAAAATGTTTGGGCATGGCCCGACAAACTTCAGACGCGGATGCCAATTATAGTTGAGCCGATGGCGGACCTAGTCTGAGTGGTCGAATATGCAGCGGGAACGTCTGAGGGGCCGAGATGAGATAAAAATGAAGAAGAGTGAAAGAGAAAGAGAGATAGAGAGAGTAGAAGAATAGGAATGAGGAGATTAAGATTAGTCAGACAGATAAGAGAGAATAGATAGATACGTGAGTAGAGAATATGATATAGAAAAGATAGAACTGGAGAGAGAACAAGATAAGAGATAGAGAGGAGGAAGTAGAAGTTAGATTGAGAGAATAATGATATAATATATAGAGAGAGAGATAGATAGAGAATAGTATCAAGACATTATATGTAGATAAGAGAATATCTAGATAAATTTACGTGATAAGTATTAATATAATAGTAATAAATATAAATAGTCTATATATAGATATAGTAGAGTAGTGTGAGTTGATAGAATGAAGGTGAGCATGGGGGGTGTGACAAGAGTGTGGAGGGGATAAACCCACGTGACACGGGGCTGTGAACTATCCCGATTGCTGCCATGTCGGATCGCACAGTCTAAGGAAGGAAACCCACCCGACGTAGGCGCGGTGTTTGCAGGAATGAGAGCTGCGTGACTCAGCAGCGCAGGAAAAATAGCTGGTGTGTGATCGCTTTAGAGTGGGAGCGATGAAAAGGAGCTCAGGTGCGAGCGCAAAGGATAGGTAACAACAGAACGCCGGGAGTGGGCTGTGATGAGCAACCGGCAGAGGTAGTAAAGAGCGACTTGCTACAACCACAGAAAGGGCACAGTTTGTGATGTGGCGGTGGGGCGCCGAAGGAGCAGCCTGGCCATAGCGTCAAAAATGGAGGGAAGCATGGAGAACGAATAGCGCCAACAAAGGAGCCGGGCCTCACGGCGGAGCGGGGGGTGCAACAGGAGCGGCAGGCTACTAAGACAGGGGCGGGGAAAACAAGACGAGAAAAATTAAATGTATTGACAAGAGAGTGGCACAGAACGCAAGGCGCCAAGGATGCAACACAGGCAGAGTAGTCAGTGTAAGTCGACGTGGAAGTCCACGGGGGCTGCAAGAGAAAGGCCAGCCTCCAGCGACAGGCGTGTAAGAAGCCAGGCAATGGCAACGTGAGTCCAATCATACTAACGCCGCACTCGAGAGTTCAAACCAGGCAGGCCACGGATGACCGGTCAAGTGTGACCAGTTAACACGTGATAGTCGGTCCAACAGAAATAAGATAATCGTGTGTAAAAAGAAAGCTAACCATGACATGTGCGGCGGACCTCCAGAATGAAAACGTGTTTCCCAAGGTACGGGCGGTACAAGGCATCAACTATGGAGCCCCGCAAGAAAACGTTATCACACACATAGCGGTCAATGGGCTGAAACGGTATGTTCCAGCGGTAAAAACATAACCGTTCCAACACAGGGACGCACCCGAGTACAGATGAGATACATGATTGTAGAGTGAGATAGATTGACAAGCAAACGATATCATGGTAAGACTCAAAATACTGTATGTATATATAGAGACAAGTATTAGATATTATTAAATAATAATATATTATAGAAAATAAGATATAAGATGAGAGAGAACGATGATAATGAGAATCATATATAGTGATAAAGAGATGGATGTAGTTGAAAGATGTGGTACACCGGAGAAGATGCGGTGGTCTAAGAGGAGAGTGGGCTCATTTACAACATGAGGGGAGGGAAAACGGGGTAAGCACTGGGAAGAATGGGTAATGGGACAGGGGATTAGTGGAAGGTAAAAACTGGAATGAAAAGGAAAAGACCACACTAAAGATGGAAATCACTAATGGGGGTGTTAAAACAAAAACAAAAGCGCTGAAAGGAGCAAAAAAGAGGCGGCATGACATGACCCCATCTCCGACCTAGCCCCTCCCAAGGAGGTGGCGGCGGCTTGGTACTCAAAGTTGATGAAAGAGTAGTTCAAATGCAAAGGAAAAAAACGATACCGAAAAATAAGAAAAGTACTCTGTTCACTAAGAATAATAAGAATAATACAAAATCTGTGCCGTCGGGAGGAGTTTATTGCGTTCCGTGCGTTGGATGCAACAAATTCTATATAAGGGAAACTTTAAAGACTGCAATTCCGGCTAAATCAACATAACAACGACATAAAAAGATGCAACAAAAGCAATGCCTTATACCGTCATATAGACAGAGATCACAATGTAAATTGGAAAGACTCCATTTTCCTATTTACTTCCAAATCAAAAGAACTTAATAAACTTATAGAAGATTATTTTATTAACATAATTTCTAACTATAATACTCCACCAGGATTTTTTTGATTTTGACAAGACCCCCATTAAATTTATAAAATCAATGTTGAATAGAAAAATGCGTTCACATCTTATGCCCGCCAAGATCCTGCAACACATTGAGGCCTAGAAATAAAATATTTTAGTTGATGCCCTTGTTTGTTGTTGGCGCTTTTAACTTGTCGTACTAGTTTCTCATTGTAGTATAAATATTCGAAATAATAAATCATTCTTCTTCTAGCTTTGGGGAGGCAAACATGAACTGTACGGCGAAACGTTAGTGTAGTGGGCGAAACGTTAGTGTTGTCGTTTTTAACTTAATGTATTTTAAATATCTCCCTATCTTCTTTTAAATATAGTGGTTTTAAATTCTTTATATATCATACGTCTAATGTAAATAATTGATTAATAAATATATTGATGTTATAAAAAAGTTTTGATGATGATGTTATATTATATACTAGTATTTAGCTTCAGCTGAAGCAGATAATATGTTATTATCTATAATAATATAAATATTTGATTTAAGTTATTGATAATAATTAAAAAATAATTGTATAATATTAGATACTCTATAGTGATATATATTTGAAAGGAAATTCTTTGAAATGTTTTAATATGAAATAAAATGTAAAATTATATATATATATTATATATTATATATAATGACTATATATTTAATGAAATATATATACATTTTTTTCACTATTTCGTCGTTGAGCTGTGGTCGCACCTGTGGGTAGCTGAGGCCTCTCCGATTACCTTGGTAGGGGTAGAGGTGGCTTGCTGCCCCTGGGTGGGTATATATATATAAAGTACTTATTACTTTCACTTTTTAATGTAATTTACATTTATATTCATTATTAAACTCGTCTATGACTAGGGGATAGATAACTTAGAGCTACATCAATAGTGGATGATTTCATTTCAATAAAATATAAAGTAAAATAGATCGTTATGATTCAATCACACTATTAATAGTGGCGTAAAATGCCATAAGAGTAGAGCGTGATGCGGTTCAATCTCAAAGGATTGATCGGGGCGTTTCAAGATAAGGATGAACCGTTTTCCGGAGCCAACGATTGAGCGCGGAAACAAAGACTGTGGACCGCGATCCAATTGTCTTGTATAGGAGCCCTTTCTCCAATTGCTGACTGGCGATTACACTGCCTGGAACCTCTTATTCTGAGCTCGCAATTTTTTGTGAACCTGACCTTGCGGCTCTTATTTGGTTCGAGTTATCATTTTTGGACGATCTAGTTACCATTTTTTCGACCAACACCTTTATGGGCTGCTGTTGCGTGAGATTGGTGGAATGATTTATAGTGTTGTGACTGCGCCGTCAAATTTTTACTGTTCGTGGAGGCTCTTGTCCTTTAGGGTGGAGTGATAGGGTGCGAATTTTGGTGGTATAACTAACCTTGTAATTTTTATTGTAGGGTCGAACTCCTAATTGTTTGATGGAGAGGTGTAACAGCTCCGAATTTTTATTATAGTGAGTTATCTCAATATTTAATTTTTTGTACATAGTTGTTTTTGACATTTTTCCTAGCAACTTGTAATAGGTCAAACACCATTCAGTTATTCTTCATTAGCATCTTCCATAAATTTAACTACGGAGGCACAAGAGAGCCTATCTACCTAATTTCTAGTGTTGCGACCGATGGCTCTCGAAAAGAGGGCGTGACGACAAAAACGGATTGCGTCAGAATACGCCCGATTCTCTCAGGTACGTTATCTGAATGCCCGCCCTAGTTCTACGGCCCACGAATCTCTATTTTCGGATCCGCATGGGCACATCTGCACCCACGGCACATATTCTGTTGGGATCTTCCTTCATGGTTGGCATCACACTCCCACAGCACACCGCCAATTAGCCTCTAATATTCAAAACACTCATTGATGTCAGTTATACCCTTGTATTCGAATTACCCTGGCTGACTTCTTGATCGGATGATGTGGCAACTCATTTGTCAGCACATGTCAGCCAAGTTAGGCTGGGTCTCATTTCAACTCGCGTCGCCACGATTAATATTGTGCGAGCTAATTTCCAAGGACTGTTGAGTTCATGGTCAAACTAAGTGTATAAGCCATAGTGGCAACACAACTAATTGGTCTCTGTACAGCACCCTTCAAAGGAAGCCCCAAAGGTAATTTTTAACCCTGTTCCGTTTGTACAATTGACCGACGGTGAGTGCATATAGGTCCAAAATAACGCCGTATTATTATTGATGGTTGAACTCAATATAAGGTACTAACTCATATAAATGTGGCTTTATGGCCCCTAAAAGGAGATTAAAACAATTCTCAGCACCATGAGAGCACAGAGAATGCGTTCCGTGTCATTCTGTGCGAGTAGACAAAGGTGGGAATTAGTACACTACTTAATGTAACAATCTAAAGCACCGGATGCGCCACATAGATTTGTTTTATCGCGTGACATTAGGCTTCGGGTTCTCAAATTGTAACGTGAGATGAAATCTACTTGCTATCGTATCATTGGCCGTGCATGGAGTAAAGTCGGTCGGAAACACCAATAATAATTAAACGAATCCGTATTAAGCTAGCTAGCAAATTTACCGTGGCCCAAAATTGACAATAACACCCTATCACAACCCACACCCACATCCGGTGTAGTCTCGCGGCCAGCGACGTAATTAATAAATCTAGGGCTTTAAAGCATACCACCTATTCTTGGTCTATCAAAAAGCTCTGAGGAGGGTCCACATTCCTTCTAGAGAGGCACAAAATCCAAAACCAAATCGCCACACAAGATACCAAACAACGGACAAAAATTAAATATCACAAAACCCTTGCTTTATTATTCCATGGGTCAATTTTTATGACACCCACCCGGTAATTTTGATTCTTTCTTTATGGGGCTGCCCTATTTTAGCATGATGTCTATACCTTAGTATTCATGACCATGATATTTCAGCTTTACCTTGCATATACGTGAGTCAATTTTGACCACGGCTTTCTGGGCTTTCCTTTAAGGGCTTAGCCCTTATTTTTTGACGTTCTTTACCTTGTTTGACCATGATATTCCGTCCTTAACCTTGCCATTATACCATGGGGTCAATTTCTTGACCCATCGCATAACTTGATGGCTGATTTGCATGAATATCCCATCACCCCGTTTAGACATACCTAGGGATGTTTTTTTACTATTAGTGTTTCATTGAGTATTAGATGAGTGCCAGGTAGGAACCGACCGGGGCAGTAATGACAGTTGAAAAAAAACAGTTGTTTTTCAAATGGTTATGTATAGTTCTTGATCTTTTCCCTTCATTTACATTACTTGTTTCAGGAAATCCACTCGGAGCATAATGATGAAGCAGTAGTCAAATATTATTACACGGTCCAAAGATGTCTTCAGGCTCATCTAAAGTTAATAATTTTAAGGATAATAAAGAGATTAAAGATTCATCATCATCTTTGCTAAACATTGATAACCAAATCCAAACTGAAAACTCTATTTCTGTTCCAGGTTCTTCATTGCAACAATTACAGGAAAACATTGAAACTAATATTTCAAAGGACAAATTTAGTTCCATCGACTCTGTTCAAAATATTTCGTTTAAAGAAGTAATTTCTTTAAAGAATAATATAGAAGACGAAATTAATGAGAAATAATGATGTAGAATGTAAAATTAATCAGTCAGTATGTTCTACATACGATCCATTTAATCCAACTTCAGCAAATCCTGAAACAGAATGTAATGAAAAGGTAGGTGTTAGTAGTAAAACTTCTGCAAAGTCGACTTTAGAATCCATTTCCTCCAAAAGTTGAGATAGTGCCACACACAAACTAAAAAAATAGAGGAGAAAGTAACAGTAATCACAGGCATTAAAAATTGAGATTGTAAGAAATTCCACCCATATGTATGGAATTGCCTTATGATCATACTGATGGTCGAATATAGGTAGAGATTTCAAGTCTCGATTGATACTTAACGTTGGGAAGGCACAAACAAGCTTCGAATGATTTCAAATCCAAGAATGTATGTATTATAACCAATAAGCACTAATTATATTTTACTATATATTTAATTGGTCGCTTCGTAGGAATCATTATATTGATTATAATAGTTATTTAAACTTTTGATTATTATAATTTACTTATTTATTATAATAATTAGATAAAATAGACACTGGTTCGAGTAAACTTTACGTCCATGAACCAATCAGAAGTATAGAGCATTCTTTTATAAGAAAATTTTCTACCTATTGCTTGCAATATTCATGAGTTTGTACGTCCAATTTGATATTATTATTATGCTAAACATATTTAGACATATGCAAAAAATAGTTATCCTCAAGAAAATAAATTTGATATGTATATGATTTTTGTATAGAAAGATTGGTCTCAAAACTTTCTTTCCGTATACCATTTAACATCATACTGATAGCCTACTGTTTAGTCCATGAGGAATTTACTCACTTTGTGAGCATGGTCTATACATCTTTATAAAAAATTGTATTGAGAGTAACCTGCTTGCAGAAAACGTTTATTGCCTGTTAGTCGTTTTTAATTGTAAAAATGGCTTCACAATTGATGTAGTGTCAAATAACTAAATTTAGAATTAATATCGAGATGATGATTGCAACTAAAAGTGATTCGTGACCCTTTGCATTTTTGTCAAATGGAGAATTTACAAAAAAGTAAATGGACTAATATAGAGATTGCTCTATGTAGCTGAATTGGACCAGAGTATATTATTAGACAACAATAGTGAGAATAGTAATTATACATAGTTTTCTTCTGTTATTAAGAAAAATTATAAATTAATTTTAGGTTTATTAAGTTGCGGCTGCTCTAAAGGATACTTGGTTACCCATATTTAGTCCCCTGTGAAGGATTAATCTGTATTTAATTGTGCACTCCACTTAGTGGCAAGCTTTATATCATTATAAGGACAGGGTTGATACACCTACTATGGAGGTTCGCATAAGTTTAGAGTTGAGATGGACACACCTAGCTGATGCATATCGCTTTGGCGCTTAAATTTTCAAAGGAATTTTTGTTAACACACTCTCTACCAAGAGACTGCTAAGTTACATTGCGGTAGATATTCATCGTTATTAAATCTTTTTAAACTATCCTTCATAAGTCACAGTATTATCAATATATTTAACGACTTGTCATTCTTCCTTCGTGTCTTTTGAGTATTTCTATCTTGATTATCTCATGATTATCATAAAACAAACTTCTCATATATACATACAAATCCATGCTATGAATATAAAAAGTTTAATTTCTTAATTCCGGTTAGAATGTTGCATAAAGATTAGAAAGTGTTTTTAAGAACTGCAAATATACGATACTTCTACAGTTAAATCAACATAACTACCCTATAAACTGTCAAGATTTCTCAGCTCAAACAACCAAAGCTATAGGACTAACAGTAATACCTATGAGACCTTTACTATTCATCTGAAACATATTAACAGTTACTACCTTTTAACATCCTTACCTTTGAGCATATATAAAGAAAACTCCCATGATTAATGTATTAAGGTAATAGAGGTTAATATTAGGAAACCGGGTAAATAATATTATACTTACGTTTTTTCTGATCAAGAATTATACGTATCCATATTTTTTATATATATTCTCAAAGAGAACTGCTTCCTATCCCTCAGTTGATTCTCGACGATCATAACAAGCACTATATATAATTAAACTATGTTGCATGTGCTTAAATTAATATGTAAATATTATTTACGATAATTTAGAATCTATTACACTAATACGCTGAACGCATAACATATAGATAAACTTATATATATTGACGATAATACGTGATTACATTATCTCTCTGTATCAAGATGATTAAACATACACTAAATTTTGTATGTGTACTGAATAGTTTCTCTGAGTGAAAATACAATGTCTACAAATAACCATGTTAATAATAAATAACAATGATACTCTTAATAATGTATATTTATTTTCTCAGTAATTATTTTTATTTTTTAATTATGAGCCTGTCAACTCAAATATGTTGAGCTATTTAATATGTATTTATATATCATAGACTATAATCAAAGCTCATGCGAATCTAGTATCTACTCTCTCGTGTGTGCTGGCTCTCTCCTTTCTTTACCTCTCATCTGTATTTCTCTTTCTTCGGTCTCTTTCATCATCTCAATCTACTCTTGCATCTCTGTGCTGCGTGCTCATAACTCCTCGTACATGCGCGTCGTCTCTACATCCATTCATTCTGCTCTAATGACCTTTCTCTCACTTTCTCATCTTCGTTACATTACATGACTCTCTTTATCACTCCGCTTTCTATATCTACTCTCATCTCTTCTCTTCTCTCTCTGCTTCTCTTCTCTCTGACTCACCTTCTCACTCCTTCCTCTCGTACTCTCTACTCTCTACTTCTTCATCTTCAAAGGGAATGTAAATCTATATTATCTCTCATTGCTCATCCATTTCACTCTGCTCACATCTTCTTCGCTTCTCTTCTCTTGCTCTCCTCATCACTCATACTCTCTCGTGCGTGTTCGTGCTCATACTCTAATCTGAATCGATCCTCTCTCACTCCATCCTTCCATCTCTCTCTTACTCTTGGTCCTCTGCTCTACCTTAAAAAGGGGTTTCGTCATAAAATAAAAAAAATTGTTTATACTCGCTCTAATAATTCTCTTGTCTGTCGAAATTACTTTTTTCACTTTCACAAAAAACTCAAATGTACTCGTATGGCATCACCTCTGACCCGACTAAAGTATATTTTATTATTTAAATTTAATTAATATTTATATAGATATATGTTATTATCCAATGTCTGATTATATTAAAATAAATAATTATAGTATAATATTGTATATAACTATACCTAATCTAATAATTAATTAATATACTATATAAATGTTAGTATATATATATTAATAATATATTAATAATTAATATATCAGTCATAAGCTCATAATATAAATATGTAATTATTAGTCACATTTCATATATACCGTCTTACAAATATAATATAATAATATAGTATATTAATAAGAATATGATATTAAATAATTAAATACCTATAATTCTATTTAATAGGTAATATTAAATAGTATAAAATATATACCTCACTCGACTATCAATACTAATACTATATATATATTGATGTGAGTGTTATTAGCGTAATATCATACAACTGATATTATATTATATTAATATATATAACTCCTATATTAGCTATATATATATATATAAAATTATTATAATTAATTATATTTAATATATATATAAATTAATTAAAATATAGTGCTGTAATTCTATAAATTTAAATACCCTTAACTCATATACCTTGCCAGTAACGGTATACATATATATAATACTGATGCAAAAAAAATTGCTCAAGAAAATTAAATCTACCTATATTTCATACTGAACCATTAAAAATTTTTATTAATGTGTTCTAGTTAAAGAGGCACCGGACCTACTCAAATTGAACGCTACTGATTTCAAATATTTATTAGTACTCTTCTGTGATATGCGAATCATATAACTCACATATAAAATTCTAGTCGTGTATAGTAGTGTTGAGATCCTTCTCGCTGCAATTATATATCATAAAAATATTTTAAACCTATTGCATGCTCTTATCGGGTACCATCATGTTTTAGTTATTATACACTAAATATACTTTTAATATCTTTTACAACTCCTATTAACTTATGGATATAGCACCAATTACACATTCTTGAATAGTTGATCCATCTAAACAAGATAATAACTCACAATAACTCAATCATGCGTGCTCTCTGCTTTAAGCAATAGATCATTGTATATAAGTCGTTGACTATAAATACATAATAAACATCACTGTGTTAAAAATTGCAATGACTGTATTTACAGTTGGAGAAATATAAGACATTGGAACTCGAGTTTTGGTACTTGCATGCGACTAGTGTGTTAAATGAATAAATCTAATGATTTAAGTTTTAAATACGGATAACTACAAGATATAAGGCTTGAAAATGAACTAATTGTTGTAATTAAATTGGCCAATCCGTTTTTGAGAAACATGACTTAATAACTGATTTATTTCTCCAGAATTTCTCTTGCCCTAAGATAAAAAAAAAACAAAAACAAAAAAAAACTGAGATCTTGGTAAAATTATTCATTTAATATTTAAGTATTATACTTAAACAAATTATGTATAATTCCTTTAAAGGTCTTCGAAATTATTACTTAATATCATTAATTCTATAAGAATGGCTAATATCAATGACTTTTAAGTCTTTCTATAGTTTTGCTTTACTTTAGGGTGTAGAATATTCAATGGCAACTCTACCGAGAAATCAAGCTTAATTTCATTAGTTGTATATAAAGTGATATATATACTTAAGTAAATTTAATACTCTTTCCAACAAACTTTTGGTAAATAATTGTATGCCTATCATGTCTAGGTGTGTTCTTTTAAGGGAACAATATAATATATCAGATTTATGCTTCTCATTACTAAGACCTGGAAAACTTGAATTTGGAGAGCTATGACAATGATGTTCTTTACTCAAATCTTCTGCAAAAATAATATTTTTATCTCTTAACTTTAAATTTTGCCTTAGTGAACCATTGTTCTACT
This sequence comes from Trachelipus rathkii, assembly GCA_015478945.1. NCBI lineage: Eukaryota > Metazoa > Arthropoda > Malacostraca > Isopoda > Trachelipodidae > Trachelipus > Trachelipus rathkii. The sequence goes on along the minus strand of JABUQX010064253.1, from coordinate 4,342 downwards.
TTGGAAAGAGTATCCCAAATTTCTTTAGAAGCATGGACACATTATTTACTCATTTTGTTGGCCATGAGAAATTTTAACCATTTTCTCCTAATTGATCAGCTGTGCCGATTAACGCCCGTCGTAGGTCCGTTTGAAAGATTGCCAGTGAATGTGTCTCATTAGCGAATGTAATAACAACAATGATAATAATGTAGCCAACGACATAGAACGGATACGAGCATCTTGGCAGTCTGAATAATTGTGGCCTATATTTATACTAAACCGTTAATATCTTTAGTCAAAATATTTCTTCATGACAACATCTGATTCCAATTGTTCATGAGCAAAAGCATCTTTTATGAGAAATCACATTCGTTTCTGTTATATCGCACGACAATTTACGTGCTCTAAAAACTGCTGCCCTGGTAAGCATTTTAATTAATTCGAGCTTCTGGTCCCCAAGCACAGATGTATCAAAAACGAAAACGGTCTAAGTACATATAAATTAGTTGTTATTCATAATATAAATTAAACTTTTTTAATGTTGAAGAATGCGCCCATGTCTTGTAGAAAAGTAGGTAGGAAAGAAATCGACAAATAAACCTATACTATTATCGATACTACTATCAGTACGTTGTTGGTGAACGTTTCAGTGGTATTTTTACAGTTCCCTTTAACTGGCCTAGGCTCTCTTGTATATACCGTGAGGAGCTTAGTGGCAGTCGGAGTCTTAAACTTCAGTGTGCTATTTTTGTGATAAATGCCTGTGGAGTCGGCAGTCTTTAAACTCTACTGGGTCACTATTTTTGCATGATAGAGGGTGGTTTAAGATCTTCCAGTGTCGAAGTCTCTCAAACTGTTTTAACTCTCTGCCCTTTACTGCCTTTACTCCTAATAGGTTATTATTTTCAAAATATGAAGGAGAATGTGAAAATGGAATTGTCTCTCCTTTCTTTAATTTATATGGTAATTTTTTCATCAAAGTATCTTTTGGTGGAGTTTTCGGTAATTTCTCAATGATATTTTCGGGTCTAGTCTGGAATAACTTGTTCTCTCTATTTTGTTTAAATTATTTTCAAAGAGTGTAGGTAGGTTGTAAATACGGGAGTCGAGAAATTATTAAATAGAACACACGACCATACCTTCACACAACCTGGAGAGTACTTATCTACTTACCCTAGTGGAGTTTCACTATTGCTAATCTTTACTAGCATCAGGAATAGTTCATAGTTGACCTCACTCTTAACTCAGAATTAACATAAAAAAATCTCGTTTTGAGGTTGACGAATGTTGGGAATTTGACGGCCGAAAGGTATTATTCTTATAAAACGAAACCAGCACATTCATATATCAATCTCCTTTGACTCACTCATCCTAAGCTCTATCCTGACGCAGGATATCGGAAGCAAGTTAAAAAACGGGCACATAGCCAAAACCCCCGGCCTGTTCATTCAACCATCCTAAACACTAACGTACTTCTATAAAGATGTGGTGTGTTGTTTTCGGTATATCACCTCTACTTTTTTTCATTTAAATTCATGGCTAAATATATATAGTTCAAGGAATTGTCATCTCAATTCATTTCTGATTTGAAAGCTTGACTGAGGAGCCATATAAATATGTTGCTGGCACTAATTTTTATTTTAACTTTTTATAATGAATATCTGAATATTGCAGGTGTAGGTGTTTTATAGTATAATATGGTGAAACTACACTTCCATACACAAAATGAGTGTGTTAATATCTAAAATGAGAACTCTTTCGGAGGCTTGATATTTTCATATTTAGTTTAGATAACATTAAGCAATCCTATTGTTTTCAACGACGGAAAATTTTATTATGATTCCTTATAAAACTTGTTTAAACATTTCTAACTTTTAAAATACTAAAACATTCAAAAAGACAGAATTCGTGTGTATCGTGCTATTTATAATTATTACTATGTACCTATTATATATTTATATAACTTAGTTAGATATTATATATTTTATATATTTAATACTCTTGTTTTTAACTGCTTTAATAAATAACCTCTGCTTTTATTAATACTGTTATTTAAATATGCGCACTTTAATCTCACAAAGTTAAGTTAGGAAAAATTAGGTTTGTTAGTTCCTTGTGATAAGGTTTTGTATTTTGTATTATTTTTATAATATCATTTATTTTAATTTTATTTATTTCTATTTTTATTTTTGTATATTTTAATAATCTTATTTTTATTTTCTAAATATTTTGTAATTAGTTATAAAGTGATATATAAATATCAAACAATACAGTAATAGTTTTTTAAGGTTGAGATTGAACAAAACTTAAATATTATCACACTCTTTAAGGACATTCAATAACGGACGACATATTATCAGACATTTACAAAATTAGTCAAATTTATACTTTATAATAGGTACACTTTAAAAAAGCACCAGCATCCGGTAAAGCAAGTAAAAAGACAATTTAAATGTATAGTTATTAACCTAAAATAAAATCACTAGTACATAATGCCGCTCATTAATTATTTAATAATGCTTACAAGATATTTTACTGTTCACACTTTTAAAATGACACTTAATAACCAATCTCTGTGCATGACTTACATGCTGCCTCATCGTCTGATAACAACACATGACTGTGGTCAAACATATACTGCTTTTTTTACTTTTCCTGTCGGTTTACTGCCTTCTTTACCCACCTTTCCTGCTATGCCCCTTGTTATCTGTCTTTAAACTCATAATTTATTAACATTATGTTGTTTATTTTTTTAATACCTAAATGCATTTTTATTATTTGGTATTTATTAATTTTAATTATAATTATTGATTATTTATTTTTTTTTTAATTTTTATATATAAAATTTTATTATTTAATTGGATTTTTTCACTATACTTAGATGATAATCTACTCCATGTACTCTGAATATAAGGCTATAAATATTATTAATTAAAATTAAAGAACACACCATTCTAAAACATCAAAGAAATGACACATCTGACCACGCCACACACACAACACACAACATAACAACTGTATCACATAGCTGTTTAGTATTAATTATTTGACTAATCGTGTGCAATTCGGAATAATGAATCATGTGAAGATCATACACACTTCATTCTATAACTTTTATTGTCCCTTAAGACATTTTACTCTCACATTTACGCGAATCACTTTTATTATTTATAACAACTTCGTTACAGTTGTGGGTTGATACACATACACACACCTACTACACAAACACACACAACAACACACCAAACTGTTCTTACTGATATAGTTCATATTGACACAAATCAACGTCTCGAGCATTAACTATTATAACAATAACATCCTTTAACCACTATGGAATACACGCTGAAGAGCCTTATTTGGATTTGATTACGTCATAGTTGGGACACTTACAATTTACACTTATACTAACTCACACACAGATTTAATACTTATTTACCACTGACAACAGTGAATATATTATATTATAACACTCACACAGATAATTATTACTTATTAATCAACTCACACAAACATGAAGAAGTCTATGCCTCTATCCAAACAACAAAGTTGGTCATAACTTATACACCTTAGCTAACACAGAATTTACCAATCATCTTCATTTTTCATCATACTACATAAAACAAATAAGCACAACACTAACCAAATAAGAAAGCTATAACTCTTATAACTTATAATATTAATATAACTAAATATATATTTAATAACGTTTAAAACTTATATATATATTAAATTAAACTAATTATTATTATTAAATTATGTATTTATTAAAAATAAAAGTTACATTTATTATATAATAATTAAATCCATCATATTCATTAATTCAATAAATCTTCTTTCTATCTCTCTCTCTTCTATCGTTTTCCTCTCATTCTCTCTCTTCTACTTAACCATGATTTCGGTTATTGCTTCACGTATTTTTAAAGCCTTTCCCCTCATTTTCTCTACTCTAGTATATCTCTTAATCTCTAAAAAATTTGCGACCGTAACTTAAATGCGCAGTAAAATATAATTTTGATTGTCACACGTGAATATATAACATCACTTGGTATTTTGTGCTCAAATATTCCTAAAAATGTTTTTTGGAGTCTAATATAACTTTGATAACATTTAATTAAATAAGATAAAAAAGTGTATATTTCTTAATTAATGAAAGAATAAATTATTTGAGAGAATAACTATTTATTATAAAAGCCTTTTAATAAAATATTATGAATATCCAAATATATTTAAGGCTAAGAAAGAGCCTCAGGTTAGTCAAAATGGATTTTTATTATAATTAATCATAATCTTAATCTTTTATTCATAGTCTTATATTCTCTCTATTTCATTCTTTAGATTAATGAGATTTATAAGACTCTCA
>JABUQX010064252.1:0-32021 GCA_015478945.1 Trachelipus rathkii | reverse complement strand
TGATGTTTAATCCCGAACAACCCCAAAAAGAAAAATAATTATTATTATTTTCTCCGAGCTCCGGTTCCAACTCCTGAACTACAGTTTCTGCCACTGTTTGAGTGAATTGTGCAGTTACTTGTTGGCCAATAAATTTTTCACTTACAAAAATATTTTTTGAAAAAATGTCATATGCCCAGAATCGGTTCCGTTTCATACCTGCCGGCAATGCCTGCTCCAGATTCGGCGCTCGATCCGACTAAGGTTTCTGTAGAATTAAATTTTGAAAATTGTTTAGCACGTTCCTGGCAATAACTTTTCCCCAAATAAAACAAATATTTTATAGTAACGTTCCTAGATCAAAGCGAGACTATTTAAAACGGGATGCCGCCGATCCCAAATAAGAAGCATTTTGAAACATTTGGAACATTTTCATTTATTAGTCATACATTTGTAGGTAAGGTCTAATCTAACCTAATATTTCTTGGAAAAATTTATAACCAGGATCCGCGTCTAGCTCCGGTTTATCCGACTAAGGTTTTGGAAACTATTTGAAATTTTAGTCAGCAATTCTTCTGGCAAACATTTTTCAACTAAAAAATATTTCTTGAAAAATTATTAATTAAGCAAGATCGGCTCCGCTCCGATCCGGATCCCTGCTCCGGGTCCGGATCCATCAAAGGTTCCTGTACTATTTGAAATTTTGTTCAGCACATCTTCTTTCAATTAACATTTTCACTAAAAACTAATTCTTAAAAAAAATTCATACCAGGCTCGGCTCCGGGTTTGTCTCCGGATCCGGCTCCCGGATCGACTAAGGTTTCTGTACTAATTGAAAATTGTTAAACACTTCCGGCAATACATTTTTCGCCTAAAAAGATATTGTTGAATGAAATTAAAACCCGAGGACTCCGGCCCCGGCTTCCAGGCTCCAGAGTTCGGCCTTGCGGTCTGATTAAGGTTTTCTAGCCACTATTTGAAAATTGTTCAGCACTTCTTCTATCAGATAAATTTTTCACAAAAAAATATGTTTTCGAAAAAAAAATCATACTCGCTCCAACTTCGACTCCGGCTCAGTCGAATCCGGATCCGATTAAGGATCTTGAACTATTTGGAAAATTGTTCAGCAAGTCTTCCTGCAATACACCTATTCATCTTAAGAAAATATATCTCTGAAAATTGATACCAAGGATCAAGGTCCGATCTGGAATCGAGATCCGATCCGCATCGGACAGACTAGGTTTTTCTGCCACTATTTGAAAATTTGGTCAGTACGTTTCTGTGTAATTTTTCACACTAAAAAAAATATCTTTTCTAAACACAAAATTCTTTGAACCCAGCTCCGGCTCTGACTCCAGCTCCAGGCCTCCTACTCCTCAGCTCCGACTTGCATTTCGGCCTCCGGATCTGGACTAAGGGTTTCCATGAACGATTTGAAAATTATTCAGTACGTTTTTCTGGGCAATTAAATTCTTCACCTAGAAAGAATAGATTTTTAAAATCATACTCAGGATCCGGCTTCGGCTCCGGTTTTTCCCGGGGTACCGGGACTAAGGTTTCTGCAACTATTTGAAATTGCTCACACGATTCATATCAATAAAATTTTCTACCTAAAAAAATAATTTTTCGAACACACACATCAATACTCTAACTCCGACTACATCTCCGACTTTGAATCCGGGTCCGATTCCAAATCCGGATCCGATTAAGGATTCTGCACTAATTTAAAATTGTTCAGCACGAAAACGTCTCCTGGCAATAAATTTCATCTAAGAAAATATATTTCTTGAAAAAATTTAATACCAGGATTCCGTCTACGGATCCGGATCCCGACCTGACTAAGGTTTCTGCACTATTTGAAAATTGTTCAGTGAGTCTCTCTGGCATTAAAATTTTTCACCTTAAATAATATTTTTGAAAAAATCATACCAGGTTCCGTCTACCGGTTCCGGCCTCCGCTTCACCTTTCGGCTCGCGGATACTGACTTAGGTTTCTGCCACATATTTCAAAAGTGTAATAAGCAACGGACTTCATCTGCAAAATTTTTCATCTAAAAAAATAATTCTTGGTTGGAAAAAAGAATTAATACTATACACCGGCTCTGACTCTGGCTCCGACTTCGACTCCCCGGCTACCTGACTCCGGAAACGTAGATCCGACTAGAGCGAATTCTGCACAATTGAAACCTGTTCAGCACGTTTTCTAGGCTCATAATTTTTCATCTAAAAAAAAATTTTTCTTAAAAATCAGAGTATATATACCCAGAATCTGGCTCCGAATCCGGGCTCCGCTCCGGATTTTTCCGGATCCGACTAATGTTTCTGCCACTATTTGAAAATTGTTGCAGCACATGCGTCTCTGGAAATAAATAAAAAAAGTTTTTCACAACTAATAATATTTTTCGAAAAAATCAAACTACGGCACCTGGCTCTGACTTCGGCTCCCACTTCGAATCCGCGCTCGACTCGATTTCGGATCGACCCTAAGATTCTGTCCTATTTTGAAAATTGTTCAGTACGTCTGTACTGGCATTAAATTTTTCACCTCGAAAAAAAATTTTTTGACAAAAATTAATTCCGGCTCCGCGTCCGGCTCTGGGCTCCGGCTCCGAGCTCCGGCTCGACTTTCATTCGGCCTCGGCACTGACTAAGGTTTCCGTTACATTTGAAAAATTGCATTCGAGTACTTCTTCTGGCCAATTAAATTTCTTCACCATAAAAATCTGGTTCAACCATTAAAAATATTAACCAGCCCCCGCTTCGGCTTCGGCTCTGGCTCCTGCTCCGGCTCCGGCCTCGGCTCCAACTTCGGCTTCACATCCGGATCCGAATAAGGTTTTCTGCACTATTGAAAACTGTTCAGCCAAGATCTCACTAAAACAATTATCTTCTCGAAAAAAAATCAATACTCGGCTCCGCTCGACATCACATCCGACTCTGACCTCGGATCCGATCGACTAAGGATTCTGATACTAAATTCCTCGAAAATTGTCCAGACACTCCTTCTGCGTTCATAAAGCAGAAAACTTACTCAACTTCAAATCATTGGACAAAATTATACCCAGGCTCCGGCTCCGGGCTCCGGCTCCCGGCTCCGGCTCCGGCTTCGGTTCCGGGCGTGGTTTGGTTACTGAGAAAAATCCGAAGAATGAGCTAGAGGTCTGAGAATATGAAAAAAAAATTAAGATTTTCATATAATTATCAATTAAAACATGTTTTTATCAAAAAACTGGAATTGCATTTTTGACTGGAATTGAAATCTCATGCTACGTTCGACACGTTTCTTTTAAATTTCTGTTTCTTCCTTGGTTACTCAGCAAATTATACCGTATTTATACTCATCATAGCTGTTCACAAGTAATTAATGTAAAATAAAGTTAGATAATTAAAAAAAAAATGTGAAAATTTATTGATTTTGCCTTCTCATTGTAAGGGGGTCTAGTTCATGAAGTCTCCCCTTAATTAAGAAGCGATTTTGGTAAGATTTCAAAATTTTTAGTTGTCAGCACTGCACCAACCAGGCTGAGATATAAGCCATTCATGAACCCATTTTGTCAGCTTCTAAAAAACCCTTCTACTGTTGCGATGTTTTTTTTTCTTGTAATTCCCCTTTTGCGATTATCGAAATTTTATAGTGATTAAAGTAAAGTTACGCAAATAAAAATAATGCACATTTATACCTAATTAATGAGTACTGGTACCAAAGTAAATTTAGTTTTATTTAGTTTATTTTTCTCGTACTGTCCTGTTGCGTTAAATTTTTCAATATATATGTATATATTAATATATATTTTAATAATATATTATATAACTATATATTATAATTAATATATTTATATAACCCTCCAAAATATCAGTATAATATATTTTATATTATATATATAGTATATTTGTATTATATAAATATATATATACTACTTTATTCCAAAAGGGCAATAAAAAATTTTTAAAGCTTTATAAATTTGGTTAAAACTGGGAAATGCAATTTATGATCATCTAAGGAATTTATGAAACAGAAAAGAATTCCTTAATGTAACGAGTGATTTCAATATAAATTCTAATTAATATTAAAAAGTCAAAAGAAATTGCCTATATATTTATTTTGATCCTCCACACCGTAACCATTATAAAAATGGCAAGCTTAGGCAATTTAGTTTCAGTTTAAGATTTGACATTATCTACGATAAATTTTGCAATTATGAATGAGACGTCATGAACAGTTTTTTTTTAATTAACGAATGTTCGTAGGGTCGAATACAGGGTCGGCCCACATATGACGGCAGAGCGCCGCCAATTGACCGCCGCCACCACGCCGGCTCGCACGCCGCACTAACTATTAAAATATATTCTCTGTGTACAACAATGAAAGAAGTCAATCTTAGCGTAGGTAAATTCTGAGATAGAATTACCAACCATTCCGCAAACTAATTTATTCTCCCTTGTTAGTAAATGCTAATGTCTATATATATATATATATATATTTATTCTATTTACTCCTAATGTATAGATATCTCTTCAAATGTAGTAAATCTACAGATATTTTTGTATATTATAATATAGTATATAATATATAAAATTAGATAAAATTCATATTATATATTAATAGTATTATAACTTATAATTTTCCAGCATCTGTTATAGCCGTCATATGTATCTTAAAAACTATTAATGCACAGAAAAGACGGAATACATTGCTGGAATTTTGGTCCAATGTTCTTGCCATGCGAAATGTAAAGAAGAAAAATAAATACAAAAAAATAAATAAATAAAAAAAAAAAAATATATCGTCAAAAACTTTTATAGCTACAGCGAAAAAGGAATACATTTTTGGAATCCTGGTAAAACCTTACAATAAATCTAGCATGAGAAAACTAGCGGGCAAAGGCCAATTATTGCTTGAAAAAAACTAAAGGACTTTCGGAGAAATTAAACCATAAAACAGATACTCGTAAATAAATAGACTTAGTTTCTATTAATTTTGCTTTTTTTTGTTTCTTTTTTACTAAAGTAATACTCCCAAGGGGTATAACCGCCACCACCACCGGCATGGCAGGGTTTGCGGCCCCTGTAGTCTCTCGGGCACTTCCGGGGAAACTACGGGTTTAGGACTAATTCCCCCCCTCCGGGGAGGGTCTTCCGGAACCCCCGCTCTTGGTAGGTATTTGAGTGTCGCGGGGTTCCTCCGCCCCTGCCTTACGGGCGTATAGAAAAACGTCCCCCCCTATGTTCCCCGTCGAGCTTCGAGCCCCCTAGTTGTGCCATACAACTGTAACATCTTCGTAGAAAATACTTTATTTTAACGAGAACCAGTAAATGGTCAAGTACATATTTTTGTTCAAAATGACATATATTATTAACAATAATTTTTTTATTAGTTATTTTTTTTTTTTACATGTGTTCATTATGATTGAAATATTTACTCGCGAGATTCCCAGTAAAATGATATTCGCCTTTCGCCGTTAGCTATTTAAGTTTTTGAGATATATATTTTTTTTTTTTTTTTTTTTTTCTTTGTTTATCTTTACAATTTCCAGGGCAAAAAAACTTAATATGGTACCTAGCATTCCAGGCGAATGTTACCGTTTACTGCTAGCCATAAATAGGATTTTTAGAATACATTCTGCACGTCTATACATCAGATCGACTGGCCTATATATATATATATTATATATTACTATATAATTAAAAGTACTAATATTAATATATATATATATATATATATTATAGTAAATATTATATATATATATACTTCCTATATATATTATATATTTATTTAATATATATATAAATAGTCAGCCCCAAAAGCAACAGCATATAACAAAAAAACGCTTATACACACTACGGAAATAAATAAAAAATTTATTAATCAGGAGGAATTTTTATCCAATGAAATAAAAAAAATATAACGGATATGAAAAATTTAAAATTGTAAAATGTGCATTAAAACCAATCAGAAGAGTTGAATTTTTAATGGCAAAATGCTAGCATTAGCGAGCCTCTAGATACAAAGCTTCAAAGTTGCCCAAATGACGACTTTTTTTAACTAAAAGATATATCCAAGGGTAACCACAAAGATGGACAGAGTCTGTGTTCTCGGATCCACGCGGGGCGCGGGCCCCCCTACAGTGCTCTGTCGCTCGCAACCCTTATAAAAAGGAAAATGAACGAAAAATACATTTAAAAAAACTTACTTGTTTGGAAATCTTGCTCTCGTTCGTACAACTGCAGAAATGAAGGTTGATGAGAGCGACAGCTGCAAAAAAAAGTTTATATAATATTTAAGATGTATTAAATAAATATTAGGAATAAAATAAATTTTTTTTTAATCTTCATCAGGGAATTGCTTGCTGAAATCAAAAAGTTATTTATTTCCTTGTAAGCTGTGTATAGTTTTTATAACAATGCAATGATGCTTTCGGGGAGGCTGGACCATATTATATTATATTTATTATTGGTTTTATATTTTATATATATATTAATTAATTTTTTAGTAAATTTTTTATACATATTTATATCATATCTATCTAGGATAAATTCTCTCTCTCACCCTACCCATACCTCATCCTTACTATATATATATAGTCGATTGTTTAGCTTTAAAATTAATAGGATATAGAATATATATATGTATATATATAGATCTATAATATTAATAATCCCTATGCCTAACCATTTGTTTAAATCGACACCGCGAGAATTTGACGTTTAAAAGTAAATTCATTTGAGTCTAATAACCTGAGTTGACCGACGGGGACTTCTGGTAATTAGCTGCAAATGAAAGATGTTGCGAAAAAATGGGAAAAGAAAGTTTGTTTCCAGATTACTTATCCCAGTGAGACTACATGCGTAACATTATTAATACCATAGCGCTTCAGTTATTGCGACGTTTATTCTCTAGTTCGTCCGCAATCTTCATCTAATGAAACAATTTAGATCGCTGCCAAATTTTTAGTAATAAAATCGATCTTTATTTTATATGACCTTTTTATTAGCATTCAATTGAATGTGATTGGTCTTATTAATATAAGCTTGGTGTGTTTTTTCTAATATGTATTAATGTTTTTTACAAACTAGCTTTGTACTTTCAGTATTCAGTAATACAGTCTGAATGTTTCATCTACGCTAATAATTTACTTCTCCGCTAGGACTTTCTAGTATGTCGGATATGCTATAGTGTGGCGACTGGCAAGCTTCACAAATTTTTAAAAAATTTTTTTTTCTTTCAATCTTGATACCCAAACCGGGGGTGGGGGGAAAGGGTTTTTTCATATATATTATAATAAACCCGTTTTTATTTGGGGGAGATTTTTCCGCTATTTGTTTTTCTTTACTTAAAGAGTACAAAATCATTAAAAACAATTGCAGAATATAAAAGAAAATTTACTCAAGCTTTATTAGCAGGGGACATAATATATAATATATATATTAATAATATATAGGTATATTATATAATATATATTTAGTATATATTATATATATATATATTAATTAATATAATTATATTATATATATATATATTTTATATATATATATATATATGATATATATCTAATACATGTCCCCCCCTAAAAGATATCCTGCCTACGCCCATGTATATATATAAATATTAAGGTCTAATATATATATATATATATACTCTATTATTATAATATTATATATATATATATAATTATAATATATATATATATATATTATATATATATATATATATACTAATATATATATGAGCCCTCTGGTGGACGTACAATGAGGTTAACCTATTGTTAGAGGTTCGAAATGACTTTCAGAATTTCTTCACGCCATTCTAGGTACTTTTTCCGTTCTTGTATTAAGTACACGTTCGACATTAGGATCAATTACAGGTACTACTTGGAAATGTGTGGAGTAAAGGATTATGCGTCTCATGAATTCTTTCATTATCAATAACTTTCCAAGTACCGGATTTTTACTTCAGTCTACTTAAATTAGTTATTACTGCTCTTTAGGACACTGTTGTCAGGTACCTCCTCCTTTTCTGGTTATAGTTCGACCATGCGTCGATGCCCCTCTACTTTCCACACATTTTATTTTCTGCTTAACTCTGACATCAGACCAGACCCGATTATTATACTCATTCTTTAACGTATCTTAGTGGTAAATTTCGAAGAATAATAATAATTCCTTTAACTTGCACACTTTCAAACTGCGGCTTTAGGACATATCGAACTGGATATTGATGATGGTTGGAATTTTCCTTATTCTCGTGGATTCTTGTGAGTTTCTGCCCTCTTCAATTAGAGTCGAATTAATGTACAATATATATATATATATATATATATATATAATAATAATAATATATTATATATATTAAAAACAATATATATAATACATATTATATATTACTATATCTCAATAAATATTATTTTAATTTATAATAGATTTGTAAATAATTTTTCTAATTAAATATTAAATGTATTTGAAATCATATTATAAATAATACATATACATTAATATATGTTTTTTCATGTTATACCTCTTTTTAGTGTTAGTCCAATTATATTATTCATCAGGAAAGTAATCTTTTATTTTAATGACATAAATAATATCTCGTTATATTCTAATATTATTTCTACCAATATCTATATATAGTGATGATATAATCACTAGATTGCTCAACTGAGATCTGTGTAAATCATAAAGTGAGGTAATCTGATATAATATAATCTACTCTCCTTGATTCAGAGTAATATCTCTAAATTGATAGTATTACATTCATACATAAAATCGCATACATACATACCTAGTTATATACACATATGTACAGTAATTGTCACACTATACAATACCTTAATTACCTTTATATTCATTATAATATTGACTATTAGTTTACTGTTTCTACCTAGAGTTTTTAAAGTTAATTTATAATCCAGATAAATGAAATAAAAAATTGCTCTCATACGCGGAAAATATATTCAATCTACAGATTTAATAGTTTTTATTATTATTTTAATATATGGTTTAATATTATAACTTTTTTTAAAACCTTACATTATTTTAGTAGTATATAAAACCGCCCATATATATACATAATTAATATTTATAGTGCCATATAATTGAATTACATAAATTATATAAGGATACATTTAATTTGTAATAATTTCGTTATATATTAAATTATGTAATATAATTATATTCATAAATATGTTTATATAAATACATTAAATTGATATAATAATCTACTACACAGTATTTTTTAATATTGTTTATAAAATACTATAGTGAAGTTTATAGTGTGTAGTGTGTGTAGCTGTAGATATTTTAGATGTAGTTGTATAGTTGTGGGTATTTGGATTGTGATATGTTAGTGAGTAGTTCAATTGGTGTGTGGGTATGTTGTGTGAGTGATTGTGCTGAACCTGTTCGTGTTGTGTACTCATAGGCATGTCTTAATTGATTTTTTGAAGAAGTCATTTGTTTTAGTATTTATCACTTAATTGTATATACACTTAAAAAAAAAGTCATTGCCAATAGTAGTTTATGTTAAAAAGCAAAATTGTATTGTGCATAATTTTTTTTATAGTTACATAAATATAAAATAATTAAAATAATAATAATTAAATAATAATCATAATAATCTATATAAGAAATGATTTTAATTTTATTTGAATTAATAATAATAATAGATAATAATAATAATATAATAATAAATAATAATAAAGTATATTAAATAAATGAATCAATTATATAATAACTCAATATATATAACATAATTATATGCAAAAATATATATAAATCAAAAATAATCAGTAATGAGTAGTTGTAATAAGTCATTAATAATAATACTCAATAATTAATATAATGAGAGAGAGATGAGAGAGTGATGAGCATGAGAGATTATGAAGAGAGCAAGGAGAGTCGAGATAGCAGAGAGATCTTTATAGAGGGCGAGAGTGTTGGATAAACATTGGAATCATGAAGTTTGTAAAGTAGCACTGGTAGAGAACTATTTTAACTTTCATTGAAAAAATAGAATATAAATTTTAAAAACTTTTAAAAAAAATTAGTAGAGTGCGGTGACAGCCAGTCTTAAATAATGGGCGCACTACACTGGGATACATTAAAAATAAGCAATGCAATTAATATTTAACTACAAATAATAACCTGTTATATATATAAGCAACCAACTAACCGATATTCAATTACGTCAGTAATGATCTAGAAAAATCGAACTATTTTTACTAATAGGCAAGTGCTATCTAATTATTTGTTAAATACGGCTCGCTACGACGATAATCTTTAATTCGTTTGAAAATGAATTGGTATAATAAATAGGTTTAATTGAAAATTTTTAAAAATAAAAAGGTAAGCATAACATGAGGCTCACAAATCAAACTCAACTTGATATAAAGTACCTAACTGAAAAAATTCAGTACATAATATATACTCTTAAAAATAAATAAGTATGAAAGCCAGTTCTATAAGATACGCAGTATTAGTATAAAAGTCTAATCTGAACCTTTATTAATCTAGTAAATTAAAAAAGATAAATTAAAATTGAAGTCTAGATTAATGATTTTTATTAATTTGCAGAGTATGTTGTCTTAAAGTTAATAAGATGAATTACATGGTAGCATAATACGCCTATTAAGATTCACATCATACATAATATTCAGGCTAATTATTAAGAGAAATAAAAAAAATATAAAAAAAGGAAAATACAGGTAGGCGTCAAAAGCTAGCGGTAAAAGCAAAAGTAGTAGAGTAAGAACCAGAAATAATAACAATATCATAGAACAGAGTTACTATTAATAGTAGTTAAAATACTTCTTGCTCCGTTACAACATTCGGTATCATAAAAACAAGTTATGTGATAATTTCTCGATGGAAAGAGTCTAATACTATCGGTAAATGGCTAATCTAGCAATCGAAGCCGGAGGTCTCTCGGCGAAAAGTTCTCACATGGTTTATCTTAGTAATATTTAAGTAAATATAATAAGAAACAAATTATATAAAAATTATTTTTATTATTATAAGTTCCTTTATAATACTTAATGTAATAGTACTTATAAAGAAATATTTTTATATGATATATAATCTATACGGGATTATAGTATATATATATAGTTATATAGTATAAATATTATATAGTATCCTTATTTATATTATATAATATAATTTTGATCACAATTATCATTATCATAATCATTAATATTATTATAAGATAACTGAAATATATTTAAAAAAATATTAGAAATATTTATAATATATACAAACGCTTTTAAACACTTATCCTTATATAAGACAAAAAGGCCTAATAAAAGTGACAGTGAAGTAGTAATTATGTATGTACTATAACACTAGTATATATATATTTTAAGGGTATTATATATTTATATATATATGTATTATTATATATTAATATTATTAAATAATCAATGATTAATAAATATGTATCTCATTAAGTAATATTAATTACTCTAATATAATATAACCATGTATAATTAAGAGACCTATGTGGTTATTAAATAATTTTAACTCGACGTTATTTAACAGAATTTAATATACAAAAAATATGTTTTTCGATGTATTCTCGAAATTTTTTTTAATATAGTTTTGTCTCTCATTTGTAGCTATTTGAAATATTTCATAATCAGTTTAATGTAAAATATGATAATTGGAGTTTGTTGTGTTAAACTGTTTATTGTTATAATATAATACATAAATTAATTATAAGGTTCCATATATATATATATATACTATATATATATTATATTTATATATATTACTATATATATTATTATATATATATATAATATATATCTTATTTATACTAATAATTTTAGCATAATTTTACTAATATATTATATCTAAATATAATAAATAATACTAAGTATCTATTTATATTTATATAGCTACTAATATAACCTCAGCTTACTGTCAATATTATTAAATATTATTTATACCCTTGAATCTGGCGATTTTCATAAGTAGAATGAGAACAAGCATTGTCGGTAGTACTCTGCACGTTGTTATTTTAATTCGTTTTAAAAATTAGAATAGACATAAATTTTAAATAAAAAATATTAATATAAATAATTTATGTGATGTACTCATTCATTATCTCCGAGAACTATTTTGTTCTCTTGGATCATTGAGGAGTCAATCATTGTCTATATTTCACTAAATGAGTGGATATTGAGTGTCCTATTGCAGGTTATAAGTAACCGTGGAGGCTCACGAAATTATTCGTAAGGCAGTATGAATTATAATCTTTATGTCCTATTTGTTAGGCTAGATATATCATGCTGAGAAGCCATACAAGAATACGATACTGTTTAATTATATATATTAATAATATTTAGAACCTGAAAGGTATATAACTTATTGTTGATATTTTTAGACACGTTAATTTTCTATGACAGATTTAATGGATCTATCTAAGTAATAGTTTAGATTATGAGAAAATTAAGTATAATAAGCAAATATGCCAATTAGTTCTAAAATATACCCTCATATTTAAATAAATATCAGACCAAAGATTACAATTGTTTCGTGGATGAGAGATCAAAAATAGTGTCTCAGTTCTCTTTTGTGTATTTTCACTCTTATCTGAGTTAAGATAGGTATATATAACTCCATCTAGACTATTTTACGACTTTGATGTATTCATTAAGTTCCAATCAATAAGGTCGACGACGAGATGATAAAATATTGTAATGAAAAATATAATTTGTATCAATCTCAGTAATGAAATAGTGCAATAATATAATATTGTAAAATGGCCGATAGTACAAAATATTAATGGTATAATATTTTAAACTTATGCTATTAGTCCTTCATAGCTGAAACCTAGTTATGTGTAAACGAAAATATAATTTGACTAGGTAGATAGCCCCCAACGGTAAGATCAAAATAGATTGTCGTGGTTGATAAACACGAATTTAAACGATGAAGTTAAATAGCATTATGACCATTAAATAAATTTTAATAAAAAAAGACAATCAACGGCTGAATATGAAGTCAAATTTTCATATGAATAACAGTGAAGTCTTTAGTGCCTATCTCGGAGCGTACCTCAGCTCACGGTAGGATTTCGGCACCGGAAGTGTGATCCACAGACCATGTACGTTACGCTCACAAGCTCCATACTCGTACTACTTTCTGCAATTACGATAAATCACACTAGTCTTATTACTGAAAAGACGTCAAAATAAGGAGAAAAAATGAAGTAACACATGAACTATGGCCTATCTGACAATGTACACACACAACGTTAGAATACATAGTATGACGTTAGGCTATAAGTTTATACTGACAATCGTCAAATCTATGATAGTTTATATTTATATACCATATGAATGAATAATAGTATGAAATAAAGGTAAAGCCGCACATACAAACAGATAAGTCCAGGTAATGATGCGAATGAATAAGATATTGAAATTTCTAGTCTAATTTACACAGAAGTTAACTGAATATATATATGAAAATAAAATACTTGAGTACTTGATATATAGGTGAATGTGAGGCTCGAGAGGTAATTATTACCCTGATCATTTATTTTTTGCCCTACTCTTCAAAATTTTTGCGCCGTCATTTAATCACTAAAATTATTGTCTTTGATTTTCACAAACATATTGTTTTGATGTGTTCTATTATATTTAAATTTTTAATTTTATCTTAAAATCTCTTTAGATATTTGCTACTTTCCTTATAAGTGCATGATTTATATTTATTGTTAGTATCATATATAAATTATTGAATTATTTTTATTAAAAACAAAAAATTCTCATCCGTATCTAAGGTTAACTCGCTATACACACACACACAAACAATAGTAATTATCTACTAAACTCACTACATATTTATATAATAGATATATAACTCATATTGTATAGTAAGATATGCCGTATTAGCGTTGTGATAAAAATACTATTATAATGATAATATAAGTATTTGATTATTATTATTACGTACATTGAACCCCAGGCTTCGCTTCTGGCTCAGACACATAGATACATAAATAACTTAAATATCAGTATTATCTAATATAGGTTATTACTTGTTATTGTCTATTGCCCAATTAACGTACAATTTATAAAGAATTTATTTCATTCATAATAGTTCTTGTCAAAAATATCTTATTCTCTCTATTATTATTATAAAATGTATTTCTTAAGTTTTACTTACTATTTAATTAACTACGTTTGGTATATAAATATTCAATCTTGACCTTTACATTGAAAAATATTATAGAAAGAAAATCGACGACAGTCGGATCATATCATATATATATATATATATTATTAATAGCTTATATATTATAATATAACACCTTTTGTAAAACACGTTTGCTTTGTTCTCGTTCTCTTATTATATATATTCGATTATTTGTTATATATATGATTAGAAACAATTATAGTGTATAAGTTTATTCTGGATAGAAAAATTATAGGAAAGTTTCCCAAAGTAGCAAAGTTATCATTCGCTAGTTGAAAACATTTTGCATCTCGGAATGGACAAAAAAAATCTCTGATGTGGAGAAATAAATATTTAACGAATTGAACAAGAACTCAGAAATTTGTATTTGGAGCGTATATTCCAATTGTAGCCGAATGATAAAAATAAAACTATAAGAATATACAGATATTTATTTTATTTATTAATATAATTATAATATAAATAAATTTATAACATTTAAATAACGTAAAGATTTTATTAATTTTACTATAGTATAGTTCTTTAAATTGTTAAGTTTAAATATTTTTTATGAATGTCAGTAAACTAATTTATATATATCTTGGTTCTAAAAGGTAACTTACTTATAATTATATTTTTATGAATTATATATATTATATTACTTATATACGACTTTTATATATTATATAATTATTTATATATTATATAATATAATTTATTATTTTATATTAAAACTATACTATCTCTCACCAGTGTTCTTACATAAATCTAAACATATCTTAATTACTAATCAATGTGCTAATAAAGCCCTTTCGTTATAAGACCTCATAGACCTTTATACTTCTAATATATGACCCGCTATATTATATACTATATAATGAATAAAAATAATTATAAACGGTTAGTTATTTTATGAAATATTTATTTATAGTATTATTCATAAGTAGAAAAAAATGTTATCATTTTTTAACTGAATAATTCTCATATAGAGGGTTAAATATATCTATAGGTAAGGTACTTATTTGAATGTTGGATCTACCTATCATTTGATATAATATATTATAAATCATTTTATATGTAATTGAAATTCCTAACATTTACAAGTAATAATGATAATATAAATGTTATATATATATATATTTAATATTTATATTAATATATCATTACTATATAATATATAAATAGTATTAATAATATGATTATTTATCATAATATAATATATAGTGTAATATATTATATAGTTAAATTGAGTATATATATAGATATATTCTGAATGATATTAATATTTATATACTATTTATATTATTATTATGTATAGTATAATAATATATATGTATTATTATTAATATATATAGATATATATATTATATATATTACATATTCTAACTATTATATATATAATAATATAGTGATATATAAATATAATATATTAATTATTAAATAATATATAAGTAATATATATATATTATATAATATTATATATATTAATTATTATATTAATAGTTATTTTACTATAATGATAACTTATACTCTTATTTACTCGTTGAGGTTTAGTAGGTCGCACACTAAACAATACAAGACGTCATGTTAACACTACATGGCTTCGCTGGAGGAGGAGCCTCAAAACAATCATACTTAGATGCATTTGATTTATCAGACATCTACGTCATTCTCTCTTAGATGGGGCTCTGATGTGGAATCATCGTATTCAGACAGTTGAACAGCATTTAATAGCTTGACACCTAAGGTCAAGTTGTCCTTCTATGTTAGTAAGTAGTAGTAATGAAGACTTATTGGCGTACCAATTAGGACTTGGGCATCTCCATTAGTATATTTATTATATATAATTATTTATATCCTATAGAATTTATATATATTAATACTATATCAGTTATATTATATTATATATATATATATATATATATATTATATATTATATATATATAATAATATAATTATATTATATAGTATAATTATTATTAATATATACTGATTATATAAAAATTACTATCATATATAAACTGTGGTAAATAGAGAGTTTTCTCTCGGAATTGAGAGTTTGACGAAACTAGAAAACATATGTTCCTTCGCCTATAAACTGTGATCGCCGCTGTCAAAAGAGAGTATGTTAAGTAAGATTATGTGTAATTTATTTTTACTCTCTAATCAAGAACATGCTATTGGAGTCGCGAATTCCGGAGAGAGAATATATTTTACTTAACTTTCGTAATTTAGCTGTATTAGTAATTAGTGCTGGCTAGTTAATGATGTCATCTTTATGCTTAGTATATAGTAATATAGTATATATACTTATAATATGCTTTGATGTTTTTATTTTTTCTATATTATAATTTAATTATTATTTAGATTATAATTAAGTTATACTATGAGTTATATATATATGTAAATATATATTTTATATATAATGATAGATATTGTGTATTAGTGATACTATATATATGAATACACTACACTTGTTTACACGTGAGTAATATTGATACACAATATATTATTAATATGTGTTGAATATCATTTTGAAATTCAATTTTATTCAATTCAATTCATGGTAGCAAGCCTTGGGCTAGATAATGATTATTGTTATTTCTTAACATTTTTGAAAGTTCTCTCTCGTCTATCTACTATGTGCATACTCTCGTGCTGTGAAGTGTCTTTCTTGCCTCTTTCTTTACTTTCTTCTCTTCCTTGATTGTTTTCTAATCATACTTTGAAATTTGGATCAATCAATTCTTCTTTCTCTCTCTCTCTTTTCTAGTTTGTATTATCCTCTACTTTATTTCTTTCATTCTACTCATCCTTACTCATTTCTTTAATTTCTCTGTATTTCTTTCTAATTTCCGCAAAATGCTCTATCTATGATTCTAATTCTCTTTCTATTTCATCTCTCTCTCTCTTTCATTTATTCTGCTTTCTTTATCAAATATTTGTATCTATTTGCCTACTTTTGCTTCTTTCATGTTTCTTTCTTTCTTTCTCTCTCTCTTTGCTTTATTTCTCTCTCGCTTTCTTTCAATCGTTCTTTTTCTCCTCTTTTCTTTCTTATTTCTCTACTCTTATATATTCTTTCATTTTCTCTCTCTCTCAATCTATTATATCTATCTCTCTCTCACTCTCTCTCAATTAGTTTGCCTTTTTTTTTTTCACTGACATCTCCGTTGGTGCGTAAACTTCTTTCTTCTCTTTATTTATTTATATATATCGTTATATATATTAAGTTTTAATTCTCTCTCTTTCTTTCACATTCTTATTTTTCGTAACGACCTTTTTCTCCCTCTCTCTTTTTTATAATTCTTTTTCTCTGCGCATCCTTCTCTCTATCCTTCTTCATACCTCTGTTCTCTCCTTCCTGCCTCTCTCACTACATTCTTCTTTTCTACTTCTCTTCTCTCTGCTTTCTTATTTCTGTCACTCATTATATCTTGCGTGTTTATATCTCTTTATAGCTCTCTTATTTTTCTCTTTGCGAGTCTCTATCTTTTATCTCTTTCTCACCACTCTCCACTGTGTCTATCACCATATCATACTCTCTCTGAAGATATTTATATTTAAATAAATATTGGAGGTATTAAGCGTATTATATATGTAGTATAGCTATAGTTTCTATTGATCATAATATACTAATAATTTGTATGATTTTTATGATTGGTAATATTATATTATATATATTAATAATTAATATTATTATATAATAGTATTAAATATCTTCTCAAAAAATTTGGAATAATTTTAAAAAAATATATTTTAGATTATAAGGGTATCACACACTATCATTCTTATACTAAGTTCTCATGGAGTGCATGCATAAGTGAAGTGATCCGTTATTATACCATAATTATATATAATAAGAGATAAATTGTATTTAAATGTTTTATGGATTTAGTACATTTTACGGAAAATTATGATCCGAAAAATTCATAAAAATTGCATAATTTGTAAAAACAAATATACATATTTGAATATGTTGAAATTTTATACATAAAAAATAAAACTCATATCAATAACAATAAAATACTGATAATGGTTTTTAAAAAACAACTAAATTTTTAATTTATATTAGTATTATTTAGTATATATATTTGTAACAGAAAAATACCTCTGACCCCTGATAATACTCTTAATACTAACATTAACTAATAATAGGAGCATAATATAAGATATGGGTCATTAAACTCATCCGCACTATATAATCTATAATATATAATGATGTTTATCCTGTTTGTATAAGATTAATATAGGTTGTTTTAAATTTTAGGGCTTCTGCTGATGAAGTTACTCATATATATATAATTCTAATATAAAAGTAGTGGTAATTTTCCTGCTATTACGATATACTTAGCGCTCATGATAAGATCTCATCAAGATGCAAACCAGTACTGGTATTACGAATGATGAGACAAGGTTATGGTAGACAATTATCGCTGTGTTAAGAAGATTTTTCTGTGCTAAGCTAGGATAGCGACCATACTTGCTATAATATAACAAGTGGCCAATGATTGGTCTTCAACTTTAGACGCGTAGGTTGCACTGTTTTGGCGTTGAATATAAGTGAACTAGTGCCACCCGTAGTGATAATGTGCCTTGACTACTATGAGCTCGTATGTTATGATATAGTGTGATTACTAAATGATAGAGGGCTAGAACAAAGAAAGAGATACATATTTAAAAGACTATTGCATTTAGGATACGTTATGGAGAATTCTAGGTGCTAATACGTGCTATGCAAAGCTGTATACGAATAATTATGAGAGCGCTTGATGACTACTTTGCAAAGGATCGCGCGAAGGTAAGATGGATCTGGTGGGAGCCAGTTTATGTTTTCGGACACCGGCAGGCGATTTAATTAAGCTTGTTAACGTGCACAAATTGGGTAAATTATATTTATGAAAACAAAAACATTTCATAGCTACAGTAAATTGCAGTCTAGAGATAGTGCATAGTCAACGCTCGTCAGAGAGACCTTAAGAGAATATAAGAGCTATTAGCAATAACAGCGCAATCGAACAGTTCGCTCAACAGAATTGCCACTAAAATTAAAAGAGTCTAGGAAAGTGTCTATAAAGGCCTTACTTTGCTAGAGCATATTCGCGTCTTAACTGAACTAATAGCCAACAAATAGCTTTGTCCTTACTGAGGCGAATAACCTCTCTATAACCAGTGGAAAGACTCGAGTGTGAATATGATTAGACTACGCTTCCCATCTAGATTAAGCAGAAGGCTCACACAACTTAAAATAATTTTTCCGTGGATAGCTTACAAGGTTATGCTATTATATACAAACTAACGATATATATAAAGATATATATGCATATATATAACTTAATGATAGTGTATTTCAGTTGCGTCTATACATTAGCCTTATATAACAGGGTGCTCTATTAATAGTATAATATACTCTCCAATAAAGGAGATAGTTCGTGATATACAATGTAATAGCCTGCCCCAGTGGCTGCTGAAAGACGTTATATAATTGTGATTAAATCGATAATGATAAGAGAGAGGTGAACCATTAATAAAATATGGTAATATTTTAGTAAAATATATTCTAATAAAATAATCGTAATGGGTGAAATTTTAATTAGAAGCTCGAGATATACATGTCTATTTTGCAGTCAATTGTCTGAGTATTTAAAATTGTTATTCGTGAGGGCCTTACCATTAGCATGTGACGAGTTTAAATGATGGTTTGTTAGTGATATCGGATATATAAAATAAGCACTAGAAATTAGTAAAGATAGTAGTACTTGAATCTGAAAAGGCTAAAATGATGCGCGATTTCCGATCAGTTATTAAGCTTATCGTCCAAGCAACTGTTTTTTCGTTTCTGCTTAAGGATTCGTTCGCATAAAAGATGATAATTAATAAATATAATTGCAAAATCTTAAAAAATATGATAGAGGGTGACATAAACATCAACGATAAGAGTGAAACTGACAATAATGGGTTTGTTGTATATCATAAAAAAAGCAACATCCCTACAATGATATAAAGCCTACCCAATATTAGCAAAATAAAAAAAAACGAGGATACTTTAAATATTCAGTAAGCCTGAATAATGGTGAGTGAATAAACTATGGTCCTGAACGAGAGTTTTTATCTAGGTGTCGATGTTGATGGAATAAGAACGTAGTAATTTTATTATAAATGAAGTTTATGAAAATTTAAGCAAATATAATTATTTAGACGGGGCTAACCATCAAAATAGCGTGGATTAATTATTGAGCACCGTAAATAATATTGGGCGTAGTGTTGCTTATTATATTTCGCTCTCACTCCATAATACATGATATCATCCATGATCTATTAGATGCTTAAACCCCTAAACGCTTATATAGATTTGAGCCAATTTTTTTAGAAAAAAATACTTTTCATAACGGTAGTAATGTGAGGGTACTGCTGTGGATCTAGTTACTGTGGAGCTAGTTGATGTGGAGCTACTTTCTGTGGAGCTAGTTGCTGTGGAGCTAGTTGATGTGGAAATAGTTGCTGTGGAGCCAGTTGATGTGTAGCTAAATATACGTATATTTTATATTTGGTTGGTAATATAGTAATAAAAACTAAGAATATATAGTGCGCTTGTATTTCATTTTACGTTGCGCAATAACATAGGTTCGTGCTTGCTATGATTATCTACAAAGTTGGCTAAACAACTATAACAGATACACTATAGACAAATATAAAGTACTATGTCGAAACCAGGACTGTGTAATAGGTGTCCAGATTCTTGGAATCATTAAATTATGATATAACAGAATCAGGTTGCAAAACCTTCTGGAAGCGCAATTGGAATCAGAGTCGGATATGAAGATCTCACGATCCTAAGTAATTGGAATGGGAACTGAATAGGAATAGTATGATTTTTTAATAGATGAAAATAGGAAATTCAAAAATATTCGGAATCGGAAGGTCATGGGATCTTAGATGATTATGTGATCTTAGAAGCAATCATACAGCTCTGATTCAAAAGCATGAAAAGGTTAAAGGAAAAATAAAACATCTTTTTCCTCAAGAAGTTACCGATTAATTATTTACAGTGTTTACAGTTTACAGTGAGTTTGATTCGGGATATCCATGCTTGGTGCTTATAGTCTTTCGCCTACTCCATTGATCATCAATACTGTTGTTGCCTATTTCTAATGTGAGACTTTGTTATCACTTCTTTTCTCCGCCTCATAGAAATAGTTTTCAAATAAGGTTTTCTATCATTATTTCTGAGAAATATGTAATTTAGTTTTCCCAAAAATTTTATTCGATACATTAAATGCTTTATGTTGAGCATATTAAAGTAATCTATTAAGTTGTAGCCAGATACTTTTAGAAAGCTAGAGCCAGTTATGAATCTTAAAAGGTACAAAATAGAGTCATAAATTTGTGGTCATCATCATCCAAGATAACGGGAAAAAATGGGGCATCAAAACGTAAGAAGTTGCACCTTTTTCCTTAACCATGGAAATATAAAAATAATAAAATGGAAACTTGCCAACATTTTGAAAAGTACCGATGTACCGGTATCGAATAATATAATTTTTGCATACCTGTACAGAAAGCATCAGTACTTTTAATCGGTAATTTTTTTTTGGAATTCCGTAGCATTTTTTAAATGGAATTTCTTAACCTAACTATGAATGATAGAATGCCTTATTGACTGATAACGGTCATATTTAGCATATTCACATATATCTTATTTAAATCTTTTTCCCTCCTATATGTCTTTCCATAAATAATGTTGAAAAAAATAGGCTTTCACAGTTTTCCATTTTTTAAAAAACAGAGGACACGACGGGAATAGCATCAGAACCAATTTCCTTTGAAGGAATTTTAGATGAACATCCCTCTTGGAACAATAGATCTTTCAAAATAGATGACTGTCTAGTCATATGATGAGGCAGAGGATTATTTAAAACGGAATATTTTAAAATTTTCACTTATTGAGATCTTAAGAGGAATATTAGTTTCGTTATTAGTTTCTGTTGCATGAATTACCTACTCAGAGGAAAATTCCGAATTAGGAATTTTGACTTTTTTAACTACTATTTGTGTTAACTTCGGTGGGTTTCTCATTTTTATTTTGTTTGGGTGTTAATTTAATAATGTTGATTTGTGATATTGCTAATACCTAATCACTTGACGCATAATTTAATATGGATAGAATATATCATCTGTGTGTATGCGTTAATTTTGTGTATCGTTTTTTGCAATTCCTGACGTAGATGGGAAACTTAAGGCTCCTGTCAATTCTCTGTTAGAGTAAATTATAGGCGATGTCGAAACTGTCGGCTGCACAGGCTCCTGCAGGTTTCTCATTAAATGACCAACAGGAGTAACATTGCCTTTCTTTTTTGTCTCATCACATGAACCTGATACCTTATACTGATATTGCCTTGCTAAGTGTACTGGTACAGTTCTGGGAAAATTATTGGCGTTTTCTGCAATTCTGCAGGCTCCTGTCAATTCTCTGTTAGAGTAAATTATAGGCGATGGGGAAACTATCGGTTGCACAGGTCCTGCAGGGTTTTCAATAAATGATAAACAGGAGTAATTGCTTCTTTTTGTCATCAAAAACCTGATACCTTTAATGACTATGGTGAATATTACTGAAGTAGCTTGGCTAAGACTGGATACGCTTTCTAGTGCTGGTACGTCTGGAAAATTATCGGCGTTTCGCAATTGCCGTGACGCAGATGGGAAACATACGCTCCTGTCGAATTATCTGTTAGAGTAAATTAGTATAGGCGATATATCGTTCTGGGGGAAATTATTCGGTTTGCTTTTGCAATTCCTGCTGACTGTAGATGGCGAACTAAGGCTCTCTGTCAATTATCTGTTAGAGTAAATTATAGGATGTCGAAACTGTAGGCTGCAACAGGCTGTGCAGGTTCTCATAATGATCCAAGCAGGGTAACATTATTGTCATTTTGTCTCATAATGAAACCGATAGCTATACATGGCACGCGGCGTGTAATGTTCTGGTATCAGTTGGAAATTATTAGAGTCTTCTGTAATTCGTGACGGTATTGAACTTAGGATCCTGTCAATCTCTGTAGAGAATTATAGCAAATGGCGCAACTATCGGCTGCACAGGCTCCTGCAGGTTTCTCAATGATCACATCGGAGTGAACTTACCTTTCTTTTTTTGTCTCATAGATACTAACGCAGATAACTAATCTGATACAGAGTGTTGTTAAGTTTGTTGGTGGTATCAGGTGTATGGGCAAATTAATGGCGCTTCGTGTAATGTCTGGACCTGTAATGGGATAGCTTAGAGGCTCGCTGTCACTCTCTCTATGTAACTATAGCGATGAGCGAATTCACCAACTTATATTTAAGTTACTCGGGAACAGTTATTATGCATCCATTTTGAAACGAGAATTAAAACCAACTAATCCCATTGCATTAGTGAGGATATTAAAAACCATTTGGAGAAGCGGTCTTGGTAAGTGTCCTTCGGAGTATTACTAAGTATTCGTGGAATTAATTGTCTCATCAACTGGTATTTGCTGCTTGGTCATAACATTGACAGCATATCCTGCGAAGAGGTTTATCGAATATTTTCGAGGACAGATTCTACACGAGTGTGAGGTTCAAAGAAGCTGTTTTATTCGTCTTTTATTGTATGGGATGTGTCTCATAGCACATTAATAGTATTGAAGACTGTGTTTATGCTGCCTTAATTGTTTATGTCGAATTTTTCGATAAGTCAAATAAAAGCCCTATATTTTCAAACTGTTCACATTCAATTTTTCACTCAAACTGGCAACCCCAGCTAGTATAGCTGTTTTATGCGAACCTTAATTAGAATCGCTCGAAGAAGTACACTCTGAAAGCAAGGATATATTCTTACTCTCGTCTATCATCATAACTTCAGCGCAAGGCTCTGATTCTTTATCAGCGATATTGGAGACAAAGTTTTCGTTACATTTCTTTTCCATTAAGTAATGCTCGTTTTGCCTTTTTCGAGGGGAAGAATCGTAACAGAAAAACGATTTTCTGTGTAACTTTCTCGGTAAATTATTTTCAACGTTAAAACTGCTACAATCAAATGAGGTTTCAATAAATTCTAAATTCGTCTGAGGAAAATGAATATCAACTTCTGATTCATTGGAAGCTACCATCGATTCAGATTTTGAACAAACGTCAACATCAATTTCCGTTTTTCCATTTGCGAAATGTAAATATATAAAACTTTACTTTTACAATTCCTCAAAAATAATAGTACTCTCAAGATTCCACTTAAAATAACATGTTGTAACAGTAATACAAAATTCTTTATCAGTTCATGAAACTACAAACTAAATAGTTTTCTAGGATATATGGTTGCCATTTATTTGCTCCAGGAGAACAACTCACGCATACCCGTGGCCGAGCGATGGTATTCTCTTTCGGTATTCATATCGCATCATTGTATCCAAATATCTTCTACACTATCACTAGTGATCTTTATAAATTCTCATAGCTTACTTAATATTCATATGATGTCCATTAATGGTGTGTGTCCTTTATTAACTTCATTTGAGTCCTTCTTTCGTGCATACCCGATCTGGCAACCAACATTCATCTGTCTGAAATCAGTGGTTGCACCTAGACTATGGTTCCTTAAACCTGATCACGCCAAAAGATTAAGGTTGCAGATTAGTGCCCCAATTAAACAATAACATCGTCGTTTCTCAACTGTTTCCGTCCAAACTCTTTGGAATACCCCGAATAGATCAGTTTTAACAAATCATAGTTTCATCGAGTGTGGGAACCTTATTTATCACAGAATTGCGAAAAAGAACAATATCTCAACAAATCATCAGGGCAAACATTAGAACACAGATGATTGTTTGACACTTTTTACATCAAGTTGTTCCATTATGTATCATCCCATTATTATCCATATATTCCATACACTTGGATAAGAAGTATATCCTCACACACATTTTTCTTCTGACGGAGTGTGTGGAGTCCTTCATGTGTTTTAAACCGCCGGCATTTGTCACTAAAGTATAATACCATATGAAACACTCATATTTTTGGATCTCAAGAGTTTGCATATTTGTTGT
Organism: Trachelipus rathkii; assembly: GCA_015478945.1. NCBI lineage: Eukaryota > Metazoa > Arthropoda > Malacostraca > Isopoda > Trachelipodidae > Trachelipus > Trachelipus rathkii. The sequence goes on along the minus strand of JABUQX010064252.1, from coordinate 6,807 downwards.
TTTTCAAGTTAGAAGTATGATGAGAAGCAAATCACATTTGCAACAAAAATGTAATCTTTAATTTTTCTAAAACTACTTTAGGTTTCTGAAAAAAGATCTGAGATTAAAGGCATCCGTCTCCAACAAATGTCCTTCTGAGTCTTTGGGAAGAATTAGAATACTTCTGCATCACCTGTCCATTCATTTTGGCAATTCGAATCCAAATTGAACATACCCTGGAGACTACTTAAATATGATTATGTCTCCATCTGTAGTTCTCCATTAACTTTCGAAGATAATATATTTCTGAGTAAAATGTTTCTGTTATCCTACACTAACATAAGATGCTTTACTAGATATAGAATTATCATCGCTTTCATGAGATTCTGAAAAAATTTCCTTTTCTAATATGTTCATTGAAATTAGATGTTCTTTATTATCAATTTTTTTTAACCTGAAGGGGCTTCTGTTGATGAAGACATAACTCGATCATTCAGTAAGTACTTCAGTTTCATCCAAAAATGTCTTAAGAGGTCAAATAGTCTCCCTCTCTTTCTGAAGTTTTGCTAGTATATAATTGTTAAGTGTTACAGCCAAAGACAAAAGGTCAAGTAAGGTTAAATTTATGGGGGAAAGTAATCTAGAAGTCTTCAATAATGCGGCTACCAGTTTTCCGATGATTTATAAATATATGCTAAGATTTATTTATCATATGAAATAAAGGGAACTCCAATCGCGGTATCCTATTTAACGTCTTCCTACTAATATTAAATTACCACTTTCCTCTTTTCCGTTAATCTTTTCTCTCTCAAAGTTATGGGTCCTATCTCGTCAATACCTGAGATGTCTCATTATCAGTGCTAACCTTGGCATTACTTTCAATCTCATCTGAAAAACTGTCATCGCTACTTGTGCCTCCCATTATCTCGTCTTCATATTCTTCAGGTTTGTTCCTGTCACAACATGTTTTACTACGTTTATGTTGGATATAATTTATTTTGTATTTCGTGCTAAAGTTACAATCTGAACACTTATAAGGTATACTATTAGAACGTAAGGCCCGGTGAGAGTTCATCTGATTGGGTGTTTGTGTAGTGTACTCACACGTGTTATTAAGGTCATTTGCTGTATGAGAGTTACCAAGTTCTTTACTTATCTCGTCCGAGTTCTTTTTAAGTGAATTTAAATTAATTGAAATGGTGTTGCTTTCTTTCCTTGAGTCACTTTCATCTCCATCAGAGTGCAACGTTTGTAATGTTTCATTTACTTCACCTTTTTCAAACTCTTCGTCTTCTTCTTCTTCCGTTACATTACAATTCAGATCAAGTGAAGCAGAATTTTCATCAGAAACTGAAGTACCCTCTACGATTTCTTTATTTCTCTTTTGTCTTAAATTGGGACTATATTTGACCTTGAATCTCCATTGTTTTTGACTCTGATTCAATACTCCGATATCAGCTTTTTGTTGGTATGATTTCATTCTTAAATTCTGATCATGCTTAACAATATTATCTTGGGATAAATTAATGTCAAATCCAAGAAAATCATTTTCCTCTGAAGATTTTTCTTGTATGTTTTTCTTATTGTATATTTAATTAACACGGTTTTCTACTTTAAGGTCTACCAAGTCACCTGTTTTTGCTGATTGGCGAAATGAGTAAGAGGTAACCTCCTCTGTATTACCAAGTTAAAACGTAGAATTAAACTTATGAACACCATGTATATATGTCTTTCACCAGGGTTAAATATTCATATCTCACAAAATACAATTAAGTATCTGTTAGAATTATCAACTGTACTTTAACATTTGAAATAGTTATTAATATCAGTATTTTTGTATTGTGTGTTTTAAATTAAGATTTAATAATTAAAAATATCCGAAGGCAAATAAATTTTATTCAAATATACATTGTAACGTTCTATGACTAAGTGAAGATTTATAATTAGATTCGTTACAATCTTGTAAAAAAACTGTAAATTGAACAACAAATTTCATAAATCATGTTTATTAATTAAAAGTCTTTAACTACCCAAAGTGTTAGAAATTAAGAAGCATCAATGCTTTATAAATACTTTTTGAATTGTTAGAATTAATTCGACATTTTACAGATTAAAGAACACTAAAGTATTTTACATACGTTAATGTATTTCGCTATTGATTTGATAATTTGGTCATAAAAACTTCAATTGTAGTAAATTGTTGAAATGCATATTTTTTTATCAAACTCCATTTTTCCTCCTTGATCTTCTACTGTTGACTTATTTTTTGCTTAAGTCAATAACAATGATATTAAAATAAATGAAAGTTTTACTTAAAAAGTATTCCTTTACTCTGCCTTTTGCATTCTTCGAGCAGTATTTGTAACATGAACTTCTAAAGAGTTTTAAACCTCTAAAAAATGAATCCCACATGAAACACTTAGTAGAGCATTTCTTCTGATCATTTCAGCATTCATGACTTCACATTACGAAGTTTAACAAACACTTGATATCTAGAACTATTCTCTTGCGGAATCCCGAGAATGGGGAGCACATGTATCTGAGAGTTTTCCCTTTTTATACATAATTAAGTTTATAATAATTCCTCAGATAATAATTAATATATTTTGCTATAATGATAAGTGTAAATTACATGGAAACTTGAGGTGGTTATCACACTTTCGAGCATTGGTAGTGTTTTTCATCAGACCAATTCAATTAAAGTGAAACAGTTCTTCCAGTGATAATGAATATTTTTCTTTTAAAGGTGTGCAATATGTACTTAGTTAATATAATAGAAGTCTACCATTTGAGCATGAAAATTATTTTATTGCCCTTCAACCTGTTACAATAATATAATAGAAAAAGTGAAGATTGTTTAAGCTAAGCAATTTTACTTTTTAAAATTGGTTCTGTTTTCATATTAATATTAACCCATAACATCTAGTTTATTGTTGATTTTGTAGTATGAAACTTTTTTCTTAATACAATAATAAATCATAGCTAAACTAAAAAACAGGGTGTCATTCTATCAATTTTGTAGGTATCTACTTATCATCGCAGTCTATAATGTTTATGCATATGAGTCTAAAATTATACATCATTTATTATAAAGCTAAAATTTTGTCAAATTTCTAACATGTGATACGGCCTTTCTCCGTGAGGAAAAAATCCATATTCTACAAAAATTTGGTTTTACACATTGAAACGAAAAAATCATCACTTCATTACTAGTAAAATCACGTTTTTTATCTACCTTCTTTATTTCTTTATTTCAATTAAAAGTTTGATGGAGAGAATCATTTTTACTGTAACATAATTAAATTAATAGATAGAATATTATTAGTCAAAAGTGCAAAAAAGGAGGTAGGTATCTTATATTTTACCACCAGTTGAAAAATTTTCTAATGATTTAATTATATAAAATATAAAAGTTTTAACTTAATTTTATTTAGAATAAATAAATACATTATTTGTTTTATTCATTATATTATATTATATATATATATTAATATATATATTATATATTATAATAATATAATATATATATATATGGCATATTTTTTACAAACTGTACTGTACTAGTGGGATTAGTTCAACTAGCTACAAAGGAATGAGTTCTTCCCATAACCTCCTGAGTTCTGATCACAAACTGGTGATATTTTATAATGAAATTTAATTTACGGTTAAGTTAGGAGGTGTTAGGTTAGGGTAGAGGTAGTTGTTAGTTAAGGAGGTTAGTTAGGTTAGGTTAGGTAGTTTAGGTTAGGTTAGGTTTAGGTTAGGTTAAGTTAGTACTATCTTCTCAGTACATTTTACAATTGCTTTTATATATTTAATATAATTTTCATTTAAATCTACAATTATTTTATATATTACATAAAGATATATATATATATATATTATATAATATATAGATTTTATTATATATATATATATATATTATATATATATATTATATATATTATATATATAAATGATTAATACGAGGGAAATTTTAAAAGAAAAAATTTCTCTCGTGTATATAATGTGTTTTATAAATTAGTTATAAATACTAATTTTATTAAAGAATATTACAATTATAACAATAAAACGAATATAAAAAACATATATAAAAAATCAATTTGAACGGGATAGCAGAACTAAAGAGGATCTTCATTTCAAATCTTAACCAAAGTATCATTAACCATTTGGAAGAATGTCTTTCTATATTCTACTATTATGTTATTTGTGAATATGATCTGTTTTGTTATATCAAATTCTGATATTAACTCATTATGGTCAAAGATTCATGGATCATTATATTCAGAGGAAATTAAACTTCTTAATTTTCATGAGGAATATCTTATAATTATTCAATACATAATACAGTAACATCATCCTTGTCTTTACTGTTTGGTTCTTTTGAGTTTCCAGATAATGAAGATTTTACTTCGCATTCTTCGTTGCTTTTGCATTTTGAAGTTACTTCATGAGCTCTTAAGAGTTTTAAATCTGAAAATGAATCACCACAACGAATACACTTGTGGGTTATTTCTTGGGAATTATCTTCACATTCATGATGTTCCACATTGTGAAGCACAGCTGAAGGAGAATAATTTTTTTGAGTGGTGTCATGTTTCTTTTTCTTCTTTAAACTCCCTTTTCCTTTTTTATGATATCTTCTTTTATGGCTAAAAAGATTAGATGAAAATTTTGAGGCGTAATTACATTGCGAGCATTGATATGGTTTTTCATCAGAATGAACAGCTATATGAATTTTCAAATTTGCAAAGTTGCTTGCAGGGTAGCCACATATTGAGCATGAAAATCGATTTTTATGCAGCTTTTTGGTCTTTTTACGTTTACTGTTATAAAATATCTTATGTTTTCTCTTTTTACCAGCATTTAATGGAAAACTTTCTTCATTCCCACCACTATTCGATGTGACAACATCAAAATGGCTATTTAATGTGACAAGAGAATCTGATGCATCAAAATCGCTTGACTTCTGTAACACTTGTAAATCTTCGGTAGAGGTAGTTTCAAATAGAGCCTCAAATTGAATCTCAAATGAAAACTTATTGTTTAGTTTTTTTCCAAAAAATTTATATTCCTCTAAATTTCTTCTAATAAGTAACTATCTTTTTGATGATGATGATTATACAAAATTTACACCTAAAATTTTATTTTTCTATCTTAATACTTAAAGTTAAAAAAAAGTTAAACGTCTGATAAAGTTTGTGCCTAAAAGCGTTTGTTTCTTTCTCTTCGATTGTTATATACATCTCGTGAGAAATTGATGACTTTAAAAATTTGAACGATCTCAAGTTTGAAGCTGCGTGTAAATGTGAGGACGTGGTTTGGAAAAATTAATAGCTTTATTAAAAAATTTTATTAAAATCAGTGTGATCACAAGATAAAGAACCATTTAAAATGCCTTGTTAAAATAAATGTTAAACGATTAATATATAACCTATGTTATTGTTATTGATCAATAGGAAAATATCCTAAATATAAAATAGTATGTTATGTAGGACTTCTTAAAGCTTCAATTCTACTTATATGTAAGGTTCTTGAGTATACGTAATATATATACATATTAAATTATATACAACTATATAGTATACTATCGAGTTAAGTAAATAATATTTGAGTGATATTATTAAAATGCCATGTCATATAGTTATAGCATGAATTAGATCTTCATCGCCCCTAAAAAGTCATATAAAATAATATATACCGATGTGTCAGAATTAAATAATAAATTGATTATTTTTAAAAGTTTGAAAACCATTTTCTATACCCCCTTCACAATAAACTTATTTTAAAGTCAGAAAATTTGTGAAATTTGTATGAATTTGATGAAAGAACGTAAGTAAGATAACATCATATATATATTTAAATAAATAAAATATAATTAAAACATTTAGTAGATTTTAATATAAGATATATTATACTATATAAATAATATTAATATAATAATATAATATATAATATATTAATTATATAAATATATATATATTATATATAATATATATATAAATAACTATAATATTAAATAATATATAATATATATTAAATATATATATAATAATTATATATATAATTAATATTATATATAATATATATATATATATATCTTCTACTTTCTATTTTTCAACCAAATATATAGAGATATATATTATTATATATATTATAATAATATAATATATTATAATATTATATAAAGTTAAGTATAGTGTAATAATATCTGTCAAATTTTGATCGTGCAAAATTAAAGAAAAAGCAGATAGAAGAATATAGACATAAAATGATCGAAATAGATAAAGCCCAGCATTCCGCTCTATTTGTTTTATTGACGTAACCATTTAAATAAATTAATAAGTGAAGAATCATTAGTTGAGCAATCAAGAAAATCACCCTAGAGCTACGGTATAATTATGACTACGCATAAACGGAATCCTCACTAGTAGGTATATATCAAAGTTCTAAATAGTTGTAGGGTTATCTAATATTCATCCTCTACTGGCTCAACATATAGTTAGTATTATTTATAATATGAGCCTACAAACTCAATACCCCTTACAACACCCCTGCCATTCATAACTAATCATCTATACATAGTACATCAATATTTATCTCGCCTCTATGCCAATCAAACTACACATTCTCTCCTTGAATCATGACTATTCCTTACTGACTCAATCCAACTTTATTTTTACTTCTATATAAGTGAGTTCTCCCATAGATATATTTAACCTCAGGCTAGGTTTTATACCCAAACACACTCTTACACTAATATAATATATATTATCATACCGCTATTAACCAACCCCCCTAACTTTATATACCATTAATCCTTTCCAC
>JABUQX010064251.1:40000-42500 GCA_015478945.1 Trachelipus rathkii | reverse complement strand
TAAATTCAAGTTTTAAAAGCCCATGGTATGTATGGCTGTGACATATGGTCCAGAGAGTGCGATTTTCTGGGATAATCTGAATGATGTTTTGGTAGGAGTGAGTAAGAGTTTCAGATTGATTACACTGGCCAACAAAAAAAAATTTTCTTTTTGCTGCCAAGGATATTTTATCGAATTTATAGTATTTCGGGTGTGCTGATTTCAGAAATGACATTAGTTTTCCAAGATTGGCTCTAGTTCTTGAGATACAGGGTGTTCCAGATTTACTCTTATACAAATATCTTTTTTAATGCATATTTTACAGTAATATCGTTTTATTTCTTTTTAAGGGGCTTACCTTTATATATACTTTATTTTTTTCTATTTTCAGAACACTATGAATACCACGAAGAGCCTGTTTGAATAACCCCAATGTATACTGCTACATCTGTGGTGAATATTGCCAGGAGAACCAAAGAAGAAATATTACTAACTTTGTGAAGCAAGCATATCTGGCATACTTTGGAATGAAACTCGGAGACCAAGATAAGTCTTGGGCTTCCCATATGGTCTGTAAACGTGTGTCGAAATCTACGTCAGTGAAAAACGGACGAAGAAAAGGTTTAAAATTTGGTATGCCTATGGTATGGCGGGAGCCAAAGAATCACCACAGTGACTGTTATTTTTGTTTGGTTAATGTGAAAGGTATCAATCGTTAAAAGAAACGTAAATTTGAGTATCCGAATTTGGAATCAGCAAGCGACCTGTACCACACTCCGACGATGTCCCCATCCCAGTGTTCACTACACTCCTAGACCTAGCATTGTCTGATGAAGAAGATATCCAGGATTTGGTGTGCACACGTGCAGATAGTGGTAGTGAATATGAAGAAAGTACTTCTACACAGCAACAGTTCTCCCAGGAAGAGATCAATGATTTAGTACGAGAGTTAAGTCTCTCCAAGCAAGATTTTGAGCTTTTAGCATCTAGACTAAGTGAAAAGAACTGTCTCAAGGCCGAATGTAAAATAACTTTTTTTTCGGACAAGAGAGGTAGTACTTCTTCCATATTTCATTGAAAAAGAAGACCTAGTATACTGTAGGAACATCCCTGGACTCCTACTCCAAATGGGGTTACCTAAATACTGACCAGAAGATTGGCGATTGTTTATGGATAGTTCAACGAGAAGCTTGAAGTGTGTTTTATTGTAAAATGGCAATAGTTATGCATCGATTCCAATAGGTCACTCAACAAAACTGAAAGAGGAATATAAAAATATAAGAATGATCTTGCAGAAGCTTAGATATAATGAACACCAGTGGTCTATATGTGTTGATTTGAAGATGGTCAACATCTTACTTGGGCAGCAAAGCGAATATACTAAGTACCCTTGTTTCATATGCTTGTGGGATAGTAGGGCTAAAGAAGACCACTGGGAAAAAGTTTTATGGCCTGCTAGGGAAAATATGACTGTAGGTGCATCAAATATCATTAACGAACCACTGGTTGACAGGGGAAAATTATTTTCCCACCACTCCACATCAAACTAGGACTGATGAAGCAATTTGTTAGGGCCCTAGACAAAGATGGTGAATGTTTCAAATATATTTGCAGATTTTTCCAGGGTTGAGTATGGAGAAACTCAAAGCTGGAATCTTTAGCGGCCCTCAAATTTGCCAAATCATCAAGGATGACAATTTCATAAATTCCATGACTGATATTGAAGCATCTGCCTGGAAAGGTTTTGTCTTGGTTGTTCAGAACTTTTTGGGCAACCATAAATCTGCCAACTATGTAGAACTCGTACAGAAAATGTTTTCAGACTTCAAAAATTTGAATGCTAATATGAGCATAAAAGTTCACTTTCTACATAGTCACTTAGATCGGTTTCCGGATAATCTAAGATGTTATAGTGAGGAACAAGGGGAGAGGTTCCATCAAGATATCAAGGTGATGGAAGAAAGATACCAAGGAAGATGGGATACACACATGATGGCAGACTATTGTTGGAGCCTTCAACGTGATTGTCCACATTCTGCACACAGAAGACAATCATATAGACAGCAATTTGTAATGCATTAATTGTGATTTCATTGTACTGAATTGAATGTTTTGACCTATTAGTATTTTATGTACTTACTCATTAACAATTTGATATATATCTTTCGTGTTTTTTTTTTGTGAATTACGTTACAACCTAACATAAATTGTTGTTATTAATGTATTTTTGTGACCACCCTGTATCTCAAAAACTAGAGCCAATCTAGGAAAACGGAAGTCATATTCAGAATCAGGGCAACAAGTTACCTATAAAATGACCTTCAAATGTTTTGCAGCAAAATCTTTGTTGGCCAGTGTTATGTTGGGTGACTGAAATGGTTGAATAGGTGATCAAAAAAGGCAACTTAATTTTACATAAAGCAACATAATGATCCGATAATCCCATTCCCAACCTTCTCACTGATTTAGCATCCAACACACACTTCAACATCTCCTTCCTCACCAACACAAAAAGAAGCGT
>JABUQX010064251.1:25000-30000 GCA_015478945.1 Trachelipus rathkii | reverse complement strand
TTATTATTATTATTATTATTATTATTATTATTATTATTATTATTATTATTATTATTATTTTTATTATTATTATTATTATTATTATTATTATTATTATTATTATTATTATTATTATTATTATTATTATTATTATTATTATTATTATTATTATTATTGTGGTTGTTGTGTGATTTTGTTGCTTTTTCAAGCCTCCTGAAAGTATTTCTTTCTACAGAAGAAATTTTTTAATATTATCCTAGAATTAAATAATACTATTGATTTAATTACAGTACCTAGGTTTCTTTCGTATGCTTCGAGCATTTTCAAGGAATAATTTTATTTTTCGATTTTAACAAATTTGATAAAATAAATATCGTAAAAACTATTAACAAAATAAATAAATAAGATTAATAATTTTAAAAGTTAGAAAAATTAACGTATATTGACTTTTTTGTTATTTAAATAACAAAAAAGTCAATGTGCTGAGATGGCATCCTCCCCTAGTTTTGAGGGTGTGCGCTTCTAAGCTGCTACATCCCTAGTTCAATTATGTTTTCTTTGTCTCATTTCAGTGTTGGAAACGCGCATAAGTTCAACCTATTCCATAGAAAGGAAACAGCTTTGATCCTCATGACTATCGCCCAATAGCTCAAACTTGTAATCCTCCTAAGATATATGAAATCATTATTTGGTATCCCATTCCCTTCTTTCTTATCATCAATATGGATTTCGGAGCTAGAGGTTACTAGAGATTTACTATCCTATCTCACAAAAACTTTATAAAGTCATGTGAGGTAGCGAATAACATATATAATTAATTTGACAGGGTATGGCATGTGTTGCTGCTCTCAAAGTTCCTCTAATTTGGATTTCCTCCATTCTTTACTTACCTATGTTTAGCTTTCTTTTAAATCTTTCCTAATCGGCTGTGGTTGATGGGACAACTTCTTCCTTCTCTTTCAATAGTGGTGTTTCTCAAGATTATGTCTTACATCCTACTTTATTCCATCTTTTCGTTAACGATCTTTTCAGCTGCTCATCTCTAACTTTTCTCTTTCATGTGCCGATGAATTGACACCCCATTCCTCAACGCTTTTCAAATCTGATCTCTCATTTTGCATCTAGAGTTGCCTCTCGTCTTAATAATTCCGATTCTATTCTTGATGATCTTAACCGAATTTTCCATTGGAGTTTGTCTCAATTATTTGAAATACAACTCACTTTCCATGTCTTTCCTCAAAGAAACATTCCAACTTTTCTATCTCTTTCAATGGGTCTCCGATCTCTCCTGTTGACAAAGGCTGCTATATAGGGCGCTCACAAAGAAGATTGGGGTTCTGTTTAGACAGCGAGATTTTTTCCACCTTCAGCTATTCCAAATATAAAAAGGTTTATTCCGCCCTTGTATGGAGTACTGCTCTCATATCTAGATAAAGGGTTTGTATTTCACCCTTCTTTTGGAGAGGGTTGGTCTTTTAGATACGTTCGACTCAAAGACCAAAAGACATTGAAATTGGTTTTCCAAGTCACTTGATCCTTTATCTTTGGGACATGAAGTGGATGCTTTGACACGTGTTCGAAAGAAATGACATTTTACTATTTTTCAGAGGGTGGGCACTTCCGCTCTTTAGTCCGCTAGTCCGCTAGTCCGCTCCGAGCGGTTACCAGAATCAGGTGCGGACCAGCGGAGTGCCGGAGTCGTCAGGAAATTGGCAGTTGCACGTGCCGGATCCAGAGTTTCAAAGCTCTTTTTGGTCCTTTTGAAAAATGAAGAGTGCAGTTTTGCCCAGTAAAATTCTTATTGGTTATAATAAAGAAATTTTATTTTAAATTTATAACTAATTATACTTTTAGTCTAAGACTTATTGTTTTTTAATAATTAAACTTCCAAAACCAATCTCAACTTCCTTAATGGTACCATATATAATAAATAACATTTAAATTGATTTTATAGACTGAATAGCTATTGCCCTCTTCTATAACTTTAATTAATTATATTATTGCTATAATAACTAGGCAATACCTAAATCGATTCTGTGTAAAACCCAAATTTATATATGTATACTATATATATATATATATATATATATATATATATATATATATATATATATATATATATATATATATATATATATATATATATATATATATATATATATATATTTCCCTTTCCTGCTGCTCTTACTGTGGGTTTTACACAGAAACACCATTCAATATATTTGTGTTTACACAGAATTGATTATCTATATATATATATATATATATATATATATATATATATATATATATATATATATATATATATATATATATATACCCTTTCACCATAACTCTTAACTCTTGCTCTTGCCACCTTTACTCTCCTCTACCTATATATATAAATACATAGCTACCTGAGCTGATACGTAGCATTAGCATCGACTCTGCAAGAGGCGTCCGAGGCTTTCATGGATTCTATTAAAATCTTGAACAGAAATAGGCCTTCTTATGGGGTGAAGGATAATGCAGCATACTATAATAAGAGTTGGTCAAAAATTTCAGAAGGAGCAGAATGATTTAGGTGGGGACCTTAAATTAGCAATGGACTGCTGGAAGCGAACTAACACCAGCACTCCTCTCACCAAGGACATCTTTCCCTTTCTGCATAGGCAGAATTTATTGAACTTGTTCATAAAATATAATACCTCCCCTAGTTGTACTAGCCAGAGCAGATATTATTTAGTACTGGTGGGGATATTTTGAGGACGGAAAAGAGGTCAGCCTTAACTGCTTTTAATTTTGAACAGCTAATCTTTTTGAAAGGTAATATGGATCTCTTGTTCTTTGACGAAGACATTGAGGAGGAAGAGGAAAATCTTGAGATTTTGTAAATATTTATTCAATTTTTCATATAATAATATAAATAAATATAAATCTTTTGTAAGGGGATATATATACTATTGCTGTATTTAATATTAAAAACTTTTTGTGAAGTCGCACATTATTAGTGGAAGACGTGCGGACGTGCGGAGGTGCGGACTTGCGATAGCGAGTTTGATGGTCTGAATAGGTGCGGAGGTGCGCTAGCGGACTACGTTTTCTCGAGGCGGAGGTGCGCTAGCGGACTACCCCTAAATGAGCGGGGTGCCCACCTCTGCTATTTTTATATATGCTATTTTATTAATTTTAACTTTTTTTTTATTTCTCCCCCTAATTTAATTTTAAAACTTAATAATTGGTAAGTTGCGTATTTGGACTTTGAACTTAGTTATAGGTGATTCAAAATGTTCGCTATCCGCATAAAATAAAACCCAGTTGTGGATGGATACGAATATTGAAAATGACGAGGATACACGCAAGTGCGGATGCGGATATCCGGTCAGCCTCTGATTATAATCGGTATTTATACTTTTAAAAGTAAGATGAAATAGATAAGATTAAATAAGTAAATAAAATATAAGTATAAGAAAGAAATTAATAGATACTCTTGGAAATGTAATTTTGGAATACAGAAAAGTGAAAGATGAATTGGTGTGACAAAGATTTTGGTGTGGAGTAACTTTAGTTCATTTGTATTGGTTCCTTTTATTACTCTTTTTGAGAAAACCAAAAATCCATTTTTTTAAAATCTTGTTCGTAACTTGTTAGTTTATATATATATATATATATATATATATATATATATATATATATATATATATATATATATATATATATATATATATATATATATATATATATATATATATATAATGCTCTCTTTTTTTTCTTATTCTATATATATAACTATATATATATATATATATATATATATATATATATATATATATATATATATATATCCATATAGGCTCTTGTTGATTATCAGCTTCCAGTTAAGCTTAAGCCGATTTTATTTTAAAATCTACTAAATCGAACACAATGGACACCAACGCTCATAGCGTTAAAAGATTGAACTTTTTTTCTAATTAGTTAGTTATTGAAACAATAGAAAATTAAATAAATTACTTTTTTTGTAAATCACATAACGAAAGTTAAAGTAAAGGACTAATTATTTTGAGAAATTTTAGTTTTTACTTTTTTTCTGTAAAATAAAACACACAAAAAAAGAAGAATTGACCAAATCCTAGATACGTACGTTTTACTAAATTTCTGACACCTTTTCAATACACTTTTATACAACCTAGGCTAAATATTGTGTAAGCCTTTGATTTTGCGATATAATTTTTTGTAAAGAAAAGGCATTTCTTTGATGCATTATTTTGCTCCACCACCTTTGTTAAAGGAAAATTTTTTTAGACCTTAATTTATTAATTCAAATATTTAGTACAATATAATAATAATAATAATAATAATAATAATAATAATAATAATAATAATAATAATAATAATAATAATAATAATAATAATAATAATAATAATAATAATAATAATAAAAATAATAATAATAATAATAATAATAATAATAATAATAATAATAATAATAATAATAATAATAATAATAATAATAATAATAATAATAATAATAATAATAATAATAATAATAATAATGGCAAATTTGTAGAAACTGTACTGTGACTAGTGAGGATATAGTCAACCACCTCACAAGGCTGCGTACAACCTGAACCTCCTAAGTTTCCTGATCACAAACTGGTATATTAATGAAAATTAATTTAGGTTAAGTTAGGTTAGGTTAAGTTAGGTTAGGTTAGGTTAGGTTAGGTTAGGTTAGGTTAGGTACCTCGGTTGTCACAGTACAGTTTCTACAAATTTGCCATAATAATAATAATAATAATAATAATAATAATAATAATAATAATAATAATAATAATAATAATAATAATAATAATAATAATAATAATAATAATAATAATAATAATAATAATAATCTATTCAGTTTTTAAGCAATTTTATTTAGTCAATTAACTATGCGAGTAAGTTGAGGTTAAGGTTCAAGGAAGCATATATTTCCATTAGGGGGCTCGAGCCGATGGGGGGACAGGGGGGGACGAAGTCCCCCCCGTCGTCCACCTAGAGGC
>JABUQX010064251.1:0-15000 GCA_015478945.1 Trachelipus rathkii | reverse complement strand
GTGTGTGAAGAAAGCCAGGATGTGGATCGAATTTTGTAGAGACGCTATATATGAAATTTTGTGGAGTTTGTGGATATAAACAAGAAAGATGGTTATGAGATGAAAGCGTAACAGGGGATTGTTAACAAGAGCGATGTGGTCGTGAGTGTGGCGCGTGTTCATTTATAACTATAGCATATCAGGAGTGAAGTGTGTGAGTGCGAGTGGGGTGTGAGTGTGTTCTGTGCGATCATCGAGTTCGAATGAAAGAGTAATGAATAGTAATGCAATTGTATAATTGAATAAAAGTAGATGTGTGTGATGTGAGTGTGTGATAGAATTGTAATAATAATAAATATAAGATAGATAGATGGATAATGATAAATGCATTTTATTATTATGATATATTAATAATAATATATAAAATGAATTATATATTAATTAAAGATGAATATAATAATGAATAATATAATATAATAAAAATAAGTAATATATAGATTTACCAAAATATTGTCTGATATAAGAATTCTCGCCACGAATTCGAGCAGCTGATTACGGACTCGGTTTATGGTTATGATATTATATATGTATGAATAGATGGTATTTAATATTATAGATAGATAATAAATAAGTTATTGAAATGTATGTATAATATAGTGAAATGATGATACTTAAAAAGAAGATAGGATTTATGAGTGTATATATGAAAGAGTGTCAGGTTATTAATATGATATTAATAATTATATAATGGTATATAATTAATATTTTATTTTTCTCGTCTATCTCCTCTTTCTACTCTACCTTTTCTCCGTCTCTCTCTACTCCTCTCTCTCTCCTTCATCTTCGTATTATTACTATATATAGATATCAAATATATTTATATAATTTTCTATTCTTTTTATTTGAGAAGTATAAATTTAATTTAAGATAAATCCTTTGAAGTATTTTTTCTAGTTCTAGAATTTATGAAAAAAATAAATATAATAAAAAAGAGGTAGAGAATATGCGTTTTCTCAAGGATACATATATATATATATATATAACGTTTTTTATAATACTCCATTCAAAACTTTATTGATAGACGTTTAAACACGATTTCATTATAATATTATGAAAATCGCGTTCCTCCACTTAACCTTCGTTCACTATACCTCTTTGCACTTGTCTTTTCAATTCCTCATCTACTTCTCTTACTACTTCTCTTTCCCTATGTATTTACATTAGTATTTCGTATCCTTTAAAGGATTATTTAAATGTTTTCTTCAACTCTACATTGAATAAGTTATTTAGTTATTTTCTCTTTTATAAATTTAAAGTTAGTATAAAAAAAAATACTTATAAAATATATATGTGTATATTAGCCAAAAATAGTGATATTTCTGATAGAGAATTTTGATGTCACTATTTGTATGAATAAGTTTTTTACACTTAATATTTATTTATTTTAGATATTTTGAGAATTTGTGACGATTTTCGCTTAAAACACAATTTTGAATATATAAAATAAATTTAAACTCCATTGTTTTTTTTTAAATATTCTTTAACTTTATATTAATAATTAATTTTGTATACTCTGATTCTCCTTTCTGCACTTCTAGTGTGTGAGGTGATAATTAAGTAAATTGAATAACTGAAAAGCGTGTGTATGCTGATGGAAATGGGAAGTAGTCAGAAAGTTGAGAGAATTGTAAATTCAGTAGACCTTAACATGAATCTCCTCGAATAAGTGATAATTATATATGCTGCCGGATAATCATTAAACGAATATGTATAGTATATATTATTAATAAGCTTTTAATAAAAAATGCTGTTATTAAGAACATAGCGCTTGAGTGATCAGCTCGAGGTTATTTCTGTGATAATTATATAAAAAAATAGTATGTTTCTCTATAAAATTATTTGATTCTATTTCACATAAATCCATATTAGATTCTTCATAATATATACCTATGCCAAGAGAGAGATAAGTATGAACGAAGTAGAGAGATAGTATAGAATTGAGAATAGATGATTGAATTAGATAGTAGAAGGCTAAGGAGATTATTATATATTGATGAAGAGAGAAGAGATCATAGATATATAGTAGAGATGTAAGAGAGAGTAAATATACCTCATATAAAATATATAACACTTAATAATCTATCTAACCTGACCTACCTATCATTAATGCTATTTATTTAAGAGCCCGATAAGTAAAAAGACCTTGAGATTATAATGTGAGAGAATAGAATATAGATAGTTATAATATATATATACTCTCATATACTATATATTATATATATAATAGAAAAAATAGATAATATATACTATATATATATTAGGCTAAGTGTGCATCATAAAATGTTCGCAGTAATATAGTAAAAGTGATATTATACTATAATATCATTATATTTACTTAAGTTAGTTGACTCATACAGGTCGGCGTTTTCAAGTGTTTTCTGTGTCTGCTTGTCATTTCTTTTGTATAATGATATCTATATATATAAAATTTTTATACTTAAAAAATATTTACTGTTCTATGAGTGTGTAATTTACCTAAAATACTTTGAATATACTGGATATATACTATTTATTATAATATAATATATTAGGTTTAGTAACTCATTTCTTAATATAATTAATTATATATTTAATTATTATATTATATTATTTATAATATAATATTATCTTATATATATATAATATTATTATATAATTATATATTATTAATATATTACTATTTAATTTAAATTTAATTATTATATTATCTCTAATTTTTAATATATTCATTATTATTATTATTATTATTGTATATTTAATTATATAATGTTTATTATTATAATTTATTATAATTGCAAATATATAATTATTAGGAAATACAAATTAATAATATTTCAATATAATAATCTCAATAATGCATATTATTTATCTTATTTAAATGTTAGATACATTTTCTATTGGTATTTTTGTAAAATACTACGTAATTTTATTATTTGTAAACATTTTTGTGAATAGGTACTAAAAACAAATTTATCTCTCAAAAAATTATTTTATTTTTATAAATATTTTTTTGTACTTATATTTATAAAATAATTTTTATAAAATTATTTAAATTAATAATATTATTGATATTTATAGTTTATACCATATTACTTCGAATGGTCTTGTTTTTTGATTATATATATAAATATATATATATATATATATTAATAATTATAGTATATTAATTTATATATATATATTATATATATATATTAACTATATTAATATTAATAATATATATATTATATATATATAATATATATCATATATATATATATATATCAATTTAAGTTTATATATATATATATATTATATAGTTATATATATACTATAATAATATATTTATAGTAATATTTATAATATATATATTATATTAAATTATATATATATATAATAATATAAGATATATATTATATTATTAATTATTATATATTAATATATAATATATATATAGTTTATATTATTTTTATATATACATATTAATATATATATATATATATTATATTATATATTAATATATAGTATATTATATTATATATATATATATAATATATATATAGAGTATTTTCTCCTTTATATGATACAATTGTAGTAAAATGGACGAAGTTTTAAGTATTTAATATATATATATATATTATATTAATATAATTATTAATATATTATATTATATATATATATATATATATATATATATATATATGAACATATATATATATTAGATATGATATATTATATGATATTAATAATATATATATATATATTATTAAGTATTAATATTATATATTAATAATATAGAATATATTATATATATATAACTATATATATATTAATATATATATATATATATATATATTATATATATATAATATATATTAATAATTAATTATTACTTTATTATATATATAATTTAAATTAATATATATATATGTAATATATATAGATATATTTATATATATATATATATATATATAATATATTAATTAAATATATTATATATATTAATATATATATTAATTATATATATTATATACTATATAATATATATATATATTAATATTTAATATATATATTATTATTTATATATATATATACATATATATATTATTATATATATTATTATTTTATTTTATATATTATATATATAATATATATATATTATTATATTTCATATCTTTTTTAATTTTCATAATCTCATTCCCTCAAGTAAGTGGTGGTTAGAGGTGCGCATAACATGTCAACCTATAGGAAACATGAGTTTTAATATAGCTAGTAGAAGAATTATTAGATAGTGTATGTCATAAAATATAGGGAAACCCCCCTCCCTCATCCCCTATGATTTATTGATAACTCTATTTCTCGATTTTCATATAGATGCGAGCTCATATATTATATATATATATATACGTGCGCTCAAATTAAAAATAATAATACATCACATAAGGGCTTATCACTCACAAGACCACTCTGACTCGGACCTCTACTCTTGTAGTATTCATCTGATACAATGTAGCTAGTGCATACTATCTATTATGGGCCGTAGGTATACGATATATCAGGAGACTTTAGTTTTCCTCCTCCTCCCACAAAATACAACATGCTGAACGTCAAATATTAGCGCACGTTCGCTCTTTAATTATTAGGCACCTTTCTTATCGCATAGATGATCAATAAATCTTCGTTCCACATAGTGGTATGCTTGATATGTCATGCTACCCTCTCGCCGGCATTTTTCTCCGCTAAATATATCCATGCTGGCGATACCATCCACTGCGACAGATCCACTTGCCTACAGGTAATGTACCACTATACATCCGAGCTATTACGTTATAACTCTCTCTACGACCCAGATCTCCACTCGCCAATACCTGTTTATCACACTCATGAGTGTCTAACATCTTTAGACCTATCGAATACCACTCTCGCGCGTGTATTTATTCTGTAGGACATCTAGTTTGATGATACACACTTTTACTCGCCTTTCATTCAACACCCACACATACTTACTCACTATATTACAATAAATTCCTATCCTTTATTTTCATTTTTCTCAGATACTAACAAGCCTATAATATATCTTATAAGATATTATCTCCATATTCTACTGAATATAAGTGATTGCACGTATACTGACTTAGATACATATTAAAATTACTTATGAATATATTTCAATCAATCTCATAGATTAATTTCACTAACTATTACTAATTTAACTCATCACTATATATATATATATAGTATAATATTTATAATATACAAACATAAGCTGTATATGCAATACCATATCCTATTATTCGTCAATCTCTAAGTATAGCTTTAGTCCCTGTGTTACACCTAAATAGATTTATTATAATATTCATAATCACTGCCACTCAGTGTACATCCGTCGGATCCTTAAACTAATCTGAATGAATTTGTGTAACACTCTAATTAAATCTTTCAACTAAAATCATATATTCATATAAAATATAACCTTAATATATTAATAGTTAATTATTTTAAATTACAGATTACTTGTTTCAAATATTGATTCACTTATTTCAAGTCATAGACTTATTACTACGATAGACTAATATTCTCCTTACATAACTTATACAACCATTGACATACCTTTATACTTTGTAATTCTATAAATATTTATTATTATATTCTGCATCATCCGTTCCTTTGCCAAGTGATTTAATCTACCTATATATATATATATAATATATCAATATTACCTCAAACATTCTCTTCAGGATGCTCTCCATATCAATCATATAAACTGTTAGGATCAGCAGTCTCTACGTCAGATTTAATTCAAATATAATCTATGTTGTGTACTAACTACCATATAATATTTTTTCTTTTTCATGTGTTTTATTTTGTTTTGTCTTTTAACGTGCTTTTCATATTTAAATAAAATTGAGTTTCTATTACTTACCTCTCATCGAAACAAACCTGTATAAGACTATTTTCATAGTGAGCACGGTGTATAAGTGCCTATATGGCCGATAATATTCGATCATAGGCATTTCGGATACTATGATAGTGAGACTTAAGCCACAGTGCCAAACACATGCCTTTATACTAGCTACTTGTAGACAAACCTCGCTCTTAAAATTCGTTATTACTCTGATATAAAACTACTTAATATATCTAAGACTATCAAGTCCATTAAATATCTTTACTACATCAGTCGTATTCCACTATATCTACGCATATATTACCTTTATGATATATTCTTTAATAAGAAGCCTTTATATTAATATATACCACAATACATCACATATGTCACAGATGCATTCCTTATTTATTATATATACCATAATTTGTATGTTTCTAGCATGAGTCTATATAATAAAATCCTAAATAATTTATTCTTACTATCTCATTTATTCTATTTCATTATTTGTTTTCATATTAGTTAAAAATATCCCTGAATACACACTACAATCCTATTCTATGAACATACTTTATCTATTATATATGTGCATCTCACATATTTTGTGTCACTCTCTGGTGCACATTTCTTTGAGCCACATCTCATGTGCCATATGGAAACCGGACCTTTTCATTAGGCCAAAACAGAAACAACCACCAAAATCAGATAAGTGATCTCTTTCCCTAAAATAAATCGCGTTTCATTTATTGTAATGATATCATAGATATAAACATCATAACTTTCCCATTACTCCATTATAGGTATTTTCTATCGCTGGAAAACATACCCTTTATCATCTCACATATACCTACTCTTTTAAACTAAACTCAAAAAAGTAATTGAAAATTAGATACTCACAAGAGTACTCTACTGCCTTTCCCCTCTCAAAATACTCGCTTTCGCTTCAGGGAAGCATACTCCGTTGTAACCTCGCAGTACCCACCTAATAATACAGTTATTATCTTCTTATGGAGTGTTACCTGAAAGTACGATCTATATTGAAATATATATAAAGTAATTTTCATTTTCTTAATTTCTGTGGAATAAATAATGTTATAATATATATGAATCATTTATAAACATATATCAAAACATATAAAATGGAAAAAAGATTATGAAAAGATTATATATATATTATAGGAAAATATATCGTATCATTCCATAATATATATTTTTAAATTAGTTATTTTATATAATAATAGATGATTACGTACATATATATAGATATAGATATTATATATATCATATGTCGCTAGTAAACATAATTATTATAGGTAAACAATATCATAGTATATAGTACAACGACTCATGATTACGTGCCGTGCTTTCGTGCGGAACTGAACAAAGGCGCGCGCACAACTGGAATCACATAGCTCGACCGACTCAGCTTGGTATAAAGAATAAGTAAAAGACAGCTCGATGTCATCATCAATACGACGTACTGCTCGAATGGCATTGGTGAGGGTACGAGTGCTCGATGAACATTTTAATACGTCGTTCTTATGATATCATGCGCAACCAATCCTGATGGCCGTATATGGAGCTGCTGCGCGTGTCAGGCAGGAATGTGTAAAGGCACAGTGTCAAAATTAGCTCATAACCTTACAAGGCAATTGAATAAGTTGATTTATGAATAAAATAATTGATATTATAAGGTATTTAAAAATACTTCTTTAAAAAAATTCTCAATCTCAATAAAAACAATAAATATTCCGTATACGCAACGACTTGTTATCCAAATCGTAACATAAAAGCAAATATCTACATTTTTCCTCTCACGACCGTACAGAAAAATGTGGCGAGAGTGACAATATTTGTGTTTCTTCCTGCTGCTTATGGACTATTCCTTATTTATTGAACTTGAGTTTAAATATTAATGGGACATATCCCTTTGACTTTTTCATTATATAATATATATTTAAGTAAATACTCAGTGCCTAAAAAGCATTCTGTGATATTCTTGCTTATTGACTCAGTCCTAGCTCTTCTCACAATTGTTATTATAATGAATGTAGGTTAATAGATCGAGATCTTCTCATCTCTTTTCTTTCTCCTCTTCTACTCTTCCCATATTTTTAATACACCCTTACTCTTTCTCTCATATATATTATATATATACTTATAATATATATATTCATATATATAATATATATTTATTATATATATATATATATATCATATAATATATAATATATTATATAATTAATTGTTAAACCTGTATAATGTATATTATGTATCTTATAAAATAATTAAGTTTATATTTTATTAATAGTATTATTATTATAACTATAATATTTATAATATTTTAACATTTGCAAACTATAAATATTTTATCTATACAGACATTTTTAATATTATATTGATATTATATTGATATAATTTAATTATATATAATTATGATATTATTATTTATAATATATTTTTATTAATTTAATTATTTATTATTTTATTATTATAATATATTTAATTATTATATATTATTTAATTAATATTTATAATTATTATTATTATAGCTCAATATTATAATTAATATTTGTTAATATATTATATATATATTATATTGTTATTATTATTATTATTTAAATTTTTCATATTATATATATTATTTATATTATTATAATTAATTTAATTTAATATTATATTATTATATATTATTTACTTATATTTATTATTTATAATACTAATTATTATTATTATTTATATATATTATTAATTATATTATTTTATATCATAATTATTATTATTATTATTATATTATTCATTTATTATAATTTATATAATTATTATTATTATTTATATATATTTTAATATTATTATTAATTTATATTAATTATTAATTATTAGTTATTTATTAATTATTATATAATTATTTATACTGTATTATTAATTATATTATATTATATTTAATAATTTAATTTATCTATATATATAAGTAATTATTATATTTATAGTATTTTTATATTACTTCTTTAATTAATATTAATTATTATTATAATTAATTTAATTATTATTTATTAATTTAAATTTAATTATTATACTATTAATTATATTTTTGATATCTTTATCTCCATTTATTAAGCCTGTCCTTACTCCATCTTGTGATAAGTCTCTCATTATATCTATTATTATTATTATTATTATCTCGTCCGATTTCAATCCTATATTTTAATAATTTAGGTATGTTATAATTAATTTAATTATTTTAATTAATTTATATATATATTAATATTATTATTATTATAATTATTAATTAATTATTATTATTATATAATATATATTATATAATTATTAATTTATATATTTATAATTGGTAATGATTATTAATAAGTTATTAATGAGCTAAGACTATATAAAAATTATAAAAGATATTAATATTAATATTCAATTTTTAACTTAATTCTATTGATAAATTTATATAAGGATAATATTTAATATATGCGTCATCCTAAATTTTATGTAGCATTAAAACAAAATTTTATTATTTTAATTTTTAATAAATTATTTATTGAAATTTTCTACTATATTTATAATTTTCTATTAATATTTATTATTATTATTTAATTATTAATTTTATTTATTATATGTATTCATTATTATTATTAATGTTTATATATTATATATATTTAATATTATTATATATATTAATTTATTTATATAGTTAATATATTATATATATTATATAATTATTATTATTAATGTATATATATAATTTATTATTTATCTTATAATATGTTTATATTTATTTATAGAATTTTAATTATTAATTATATATAATATACTATATAAAATATATATTAATATGAAAATATCATTTATTTTATCTTTATATTATAATATGAATAATATTAATATATTTATTATATATTATTTAGTTTGCAAAAATATTAATAAGGTATATATATATATATATATATATATTATAAAGTATAATATATATATATATATATATTATTATCATTATATATATATATATATATATATATAATATATATATTATATACTATATTATATTAATAAATAAAATTAAAAGGTTATATAATATATACAATTATTATTTATAAAAATGTATATGAAGATCTATAAATGCACTCTATATAATTTAATATAATTATAGGTATATATTATTTTATATCTTAATTTTATTATTATATTATGTATAATTATCTCTCATCTTGATCATTATATAAAGAAAATTCATATGTTATAATATATATAGGTTAGTATTTCATTGATTCAAGCGTCTCCATTAATACAAACCAATAAAAATTAGCCCAAAGTAGATACTCTGCAGGCTAGCTTAATTACATTATATTCATAATAGTGATTATAACAAAGAAGACTTTATGTATTTATTAAGATAGTGAGTTTATAAGTAGGGGGAGGATATGAGTGGATGTATATGTCGGTATTATAATAGAGCTTATTTATTAATATGACGTTGTGTATCTATATTATATATAGTAATATATATATATATATATTTACCTCAGCATATATAATATACTATTATATCATTACCTATATTAATGAACTCACTGACATCTACATCTTGACACCGCATCACCACATAATTTACCTATGCACATACAATTTCGCTAAATCCTTGACTGTTCTTTTTCTTTGACTCATAATTCTTTAATTAATTCCAAATCTCGGCTTCATTTAACATTAGAATTACATACTAAATAGGAGCCTATACGTATATTAATACAATGAACTAGTTCAAAGTCTAATAAAGGAAGAAAACCTTATACTATTTCATCATTTTGAATTCCTATATTTAATATTAAAATATCTCGTTAGGTGATCAAATAAATCATCACATCTGAATAATATTTATAAAAATAATGAGCAAATATAAAAACTTTTTAAAGATTTTTGAGCTTCACACTCCAACAAAAAAATGTGGTACGGAAAAATAAAAATGTCTAAACATATCGTTAGATAAAATAGGGGATTTTTGATTTCAAGAAAATTGCCACTTCAAACAGACGCGTTGTGCGCGAAAAACGAGCCCTCCTGATGCTATATAATCCAGAGCTCTAACACTACAATGATCATAGTCTGTTAATAATCTAATTCTCACGTAAAAGGTACACCTAAACTTTTATTGTACTATATTTATTTCATTATTAATTTTAACTATTTTATTTAAATTAGAAATTGGCTCTCTCTCATATTATAATTATGAATCGGTCTCCATTATTCTCCTCTCTGTATTTAATGGGTTATTACGGCTACTAATGTTGCAACACCTCCAAATTAGTTGTTTTTGCTTCCTTTATTGGGCACCTAATAAAATCGAAAATACTATTGGTATGTTTAAAGTATATAAGAAAATCACTGAGGTTAATAATAATAAGGATATGAACAAAAATAAATTATCTTCTTAACACTAATTATTCGACCTACAATTCAGAATAATAAATTATATAATTAAAATACATTTCTTTTCATCCATAATAAATAATAATGATTATAATTATAAATATAAAGCAATAATAATATACCAACAAACTATTATTTTCTCGTCAAAAATAATCTTAACGACCTCCAATATTAGCGTCAAACACAATTATACTAGAGTGAAGTATATAATAATAATTTAATATTAATAATATAAATTAAAATTAATTAAATAATTTAAATAACTCACATCTACTATCTTCTAAAACTAATTAAATTAAATAAATAATAATAATATAATTAAACTCCCTATAATAATATAATAATAAAGATAAATATAATGAATAATGATTAATGTATAATGATAGTATATGATAATCTCTATAATATACTAATCCAATAAATAATAATTAAATAATAATATACAATAATAAATAATTATACTAATATATTAAAAGATAGAATTAAGTAATTATATAATAACTATTATTATTTGCATTTAATAATAATATTAAAATCTTTAACTTAATTTCTAATTGGTAATTTAAATTAAGAATTATATTATATGCAAATAATAATAATTTTGTTTTAAATATAAATTAAATATATAATTATATATAATTATATAGTTATAATAATAACTTAAAATAATTAATAATGAATAATATAAAATTTATAATTAAAATATATAATTACTAATCTTAATGAGGAGAAAAGTGCTTGATAATAATCAATAATATATTATAAATATATAATTAAAAATATATACGAGCAATAAATAAGAGCAAGATCAATAAGAACAATTAATAAAAGTAGAATTATTAATGAAACGAAAATAATATAATAATATTATATAATTATAATTAATATAAATTTTATTGACTTAATTATCGTAAATAATATTAATAATTAATTTAATTTATAAAAATATAATATTATAATAATGTAACTTAAAATAAAAATCTACCTCATAATAATAATATAATTAACTATAAGAAGACAGAAGAGAGAAGACAGGGCCAGCGAAGAGACTCTGAGCTAAGCGAAGAAGAAGAAGAAAGTAATATATATATAATAATGATAGTAAAGAAGATTATAGAAGTATATAAAGAAAGATATGAAAGTGATAAAGATAAGTAATATAAGTAAGAAGATAGAAGATAGGAAAGTGATAAAATCATATAATTATAAGACTTAATCATATACCTATAGTTAGTAATATATCTAAATTTTTAATTAATCATATATATATATATGATAATAATTTATTATAATTAAAGTTGTAGTTATATTTAAACTTACAACAAACTAGCTTGTGATTACATAAACTATTAAATTCATTATATGTAGTAGTTATATTATATTATTAATTAATATATAGGTATACAATATATGAACCAATATATAAACCGGCTAATAATGCGTGACTTACAAATTACATCATCAGTAAGCCGAACTATACCTCGCACATGTGGATGAATTAGAAATTCAGCTGTAGTTACTTTAAACATGATAGGCTATACATATATAACTAACTTAAAATAATAAATCAACTAATTATAATTCAATAATAATATTAACTAATAATAAATAATTAATCAATTAATATATTAAATGTAATTAATCAAATAATAACTAGATGCGAGTCGTATGAGAATCAAATTAATCCTACAGAATTAATAGTGATATATCCCTGATGCCTCCCTTATCACTCCATAATCATAATACATATACCACTCATCTCACATAAGGTCTAGGCTGATGAACTCGTAGATATCAGATGACTAATATATATCAGATAGATAAAATAATAAAAATAAGTGATTATAAAAATAATATAGTGCAGGTCATCTGACTCAAGTAGGACAGCCTAATAAACCGTGATAATGTGAGGTCAAATATAATGTGATAATGTGAATGATAATGTGATAATGTGAATGATAATGTGATAATGTGAATGATAATGTGATAATGTGAATGATAATGAAATGATAATAACATAATCCAATAATACATACATAAAGAACAGATAAATCATAGAAGTAATATATGTCCAAATAATAATAACCTCGTAATAAACAGATAAAAATAATAATAATAGTAAAAATTAATAATAATAGATTAAAGAAATAGGAATAATAATAAATAATAATAGATATAATAATAATATAATAGAGTGAGAAATAATAACTAAATCAAATTAGAAAATACAATAAGTGATACCTCAAGTAATAGATAATAATAGATGAATAACTAATAATCAATAATAATAATTAATATCAATACATAACTAATTATAATAATATAATAATTAACAATATAAATAATATATAATAAATAATAATAATAATAATAATAATAATAATAATAATAATAGAGTAGATTAAATGAGATAAATAATAATAATAATGAATAATAAAGAAATGAATATAATTAATAATAATAATAATAAATGAGAAATTAAAGCATAGTAATAAATAACAATGGTAATAATAATAATAATAACTAATGAAATATATATTTGAGATGATGGAGTGAATAAAATAATAATAATAATAATAATAATGAAGGATAAAAGAAATAAGAAATAATAGAATAATCCAATAAATAATAATAAATAATGAAATAATAAATAATAATCATAGTAGGCGATAGAGTATGATTAGAGAGCAGGGGATAAATATTAAAACTCGCTAGGAGTGAACAGTTTAATTTTTATATATATTAATATTTATTTAGATTAATTAATTTTATATTTATTATTGCATAAAAATGATTAATTTAGTAAGCTTTCAGTTTTATGATATATCTTGATCTAGGTCATTTTAGTTGTATAAAATGATTTAGGCTTGCTCTATTGTTAGATTAGGTACTCATATTGAGTAGTACTTATATTTTATGGATCTACAGAGGGAGCTTATGATTGCAAGGATAATTTTCTGATATAAGTTTTATTTTCGATATTTGCTTACGTCGCTATCTATTATTTTTGTTTTAAATTATATAAATTAATATATAACTAATATAATTAATAATAATTATAATAAATTAAATAATAAATAATATATATAATAATAATAATAATAACTTAATTAATAATAATATTAGTAATTAAATAATAATATAATATAATAAATAATAATTATATTAAATAATAATAATAATATATAATACATAATATATAATAATTAATATAAATAATATAATAATATAATAATAATTAATAACATGATTATAATATAATAATATTATAATAAATATAATTAATATATAAAAATAAATTCAACCAATATCTTTATTCTTAGTCCGTTGTATTTAATATAATAAACTATAATTGAAATATTTAATTATAGATTAATTATTAATTCATTAAAAAAATTATCAATATATAATCATAATAATAAAATAAATTGCAATAACAAATACAATACTTTATTTCAACACGTTCTTTCGATTCTTTGAGTATTCCATATGTATATATGTATTTTATACGGTTTCAAGTTCATGTTATTGTTCATAAATCTAAGAAGTCAAATAAATTTAAATCAGATACTATATAATAGTTGAAAATAAAAATATACCAAGATTGTAAATATTAAATCTGTTACTTAATTAAATTAATAATAATTATAATGATAATATAAATAATAATATAATAATTAATAATATTGAAA
>JABUQX010064250.1:0-45000 GCA_015478945.1 Trachelipus rathkii | reverse complement strand
TTAATTGCGCAAAAAGAAATGAAATTGTGAAAAATAGTATGAGGTGTTAATAAACCATATCTCTAATTGAGAGATAACGATAAACCTATGCAATTGATTTTATGATTTTAATAAAGAAGAAACCTAATTAAATAATTTTTATATCTTTACTGTCAAGCTAGTATCTAGCAAGACAGTTGGTGACCACCACTGTGACTCGAATAAACAACCTTTCTGATCAGTAAAATACAAAAAGTGAAAACTAATATAAAATAGTTGAAAATCAGTGAATCAAAGTGAAGAGTAGAAAAAAGTGCCATCTCAAAGTGATAGTGAAAAAGAGAACACAATTCAAATTTCCCAAAAAAGTATAGCGTGAAAGACGATAAAGCCGCTATAACAAAAAAAAAACGTTAAAATTTGCCCAACTCTCAAAGGAAATCACCTATTATTTGAAACAAGGAAACAAGCATGACTGTTATAACTCGGTCCAAAATTTTTAATTTCAATCAACCTCTCTCTGAAAAAATTCTCCTAAACGAGGGAATAGGGGAAGAAGACGACTCTTCTCAATCTGAATCCAGAGAGTCTTCCACTCACGAGAGCGAGATCGTCCGCCTGATAGCCGCACAAGATAAGAGCACCCAAGAGATGCTCGCTCTCATTAGAAGCCTCATAGACCTGATTAAAACGCTATGCCAAACTTCGGAAAACACTACCGCCGCAAACGCTGATCAAAATTCAAGGAGAAAGGGTTCTAACCACTCGAGATTTGGCAACGTCGCGATAGAAGAGAGCACGGAGGATTTATGCTTCTTCCACAAAAAATTTCTTCATCGTGCTTTCAAATGCGAGGGTCGGTACTGTGCAATTCATCGTCGGACCCTGACGTCTGCGTCCATATGTCGCCTATCAACTCCCTAGTTTAACCTGCCACCACAAACACCCTAACCTCCAGGATCCACCCAACATCACATTTAAGAGCAAACGGCGAGAGCCCAACAGCACTGTGTGATCCAACGACAACTAACACATACTATGCTCGGAAGGAGTCCCATAAAAAGCGTAAACATGTGCAACTGTATCACTAATGCCCAAAGTCCAAAAACCTCCAACTGCGCAGAGGGCGATTCCTGAGTCTTCCCAGCAGGGACAAACCGCCTTAAGTCCCGGCTATGATCATCCCATAAGCGAGAGAAGGGATACCCATGCGAGGTGGTAGAGTATTTAACAAAACTCAAAGATTTCAATAGCACATAACGTGCCTGTAATAATAATTACAGAAGAAACTTCAATTGGTATAGTATAATTTATAAGTAAGCTGTATATGTATAATAAATTAAAGCTATACATTGTTAAATAACCTATAATGGTAAATTCACATCTTATGAGAAGAATCATGCAAACTTTGAGGAAATGATCAGAAATTTTAAATTATATACAAATTAATGAAATGTGAAAAATTTGTAATTCATAATAATAATTACAATTATGAGGATTTGACGCAATTTTTACCAATGACTATAATAATAGATTATAGGTGAAGTAGAAATAATAATTTTGGCGAATCATCAGTTAACATAATAGAAATATTGAACAAGTGAACCCTAAGAGCTATGGCGATGATCCTGCTTGATGAACTTGGAGGCGGAACTACGCCTGCAGTGAACGCAGAGGCCAACGTCACTCTCGCGCTAATGTGGCTGAGGAGGCGACGGAGATCACTTCCTTTTTAAAACTGAATTGTAATGCTACCGCATGCAGGAAGAAAATTGGTAATGATGACCAAATGTTAATTTCAAGGGGGTCAGGCTTTCAGAGCAAATCATTTTTTTAGACGTAAATCTAGTTGTTGATTTATAAACGAGAATGGATATTCCTTACTTCCTTACATATTGAAGGGGATCAGGGGTCATTAGAATTAAAGAAACATTGTGTATGTCTTTGTACGACAATATGAAGTAGTAGGACGTCTCGGGTAAACTCGAAAAAAACTGACCTCTCAGTGCGAGACTGTAGGGGTGCACAAATAATCGTATATGTTTAAATAAAACTCGTATGAGTCTTACCTTACTCAGCATTCGGGAGCTGCCGTTACCTTACAGAGCTTCCGCGATAGTATAGGCAAGCGTCGCCCAACTATGGCACTGTCCACAGCAGCGAATGGAGAATTTATAAATATTTATAGCAAAAACAATTGAATTTAAGGCGACATTGGGTTGGGAACTCCATGACAATTTTAACGCTTTCACAGCAGACATAACTTTAACGTCCTGGCATGCCTTCTTAACAGAAAATATGGCTGTTATTATCGACGTTTAAATATTCACCTACCTACTCGACACTGAGAAACTAATGCACGCCTGGTGATTTCACAATTGGACAAACAAAAGACTTTTTTTACATCTCTTCGGACATTACAAGATTCTGTGTTTACCTCTGTCTTTTGTTTCTTTGGACGTTCCTCTTTGTGAGAATGAAATGATTAATAACTATAGATTAGAAGAATATAAGGACAAGTACTTTTTACACCCTTACGGAAGGCCAATTAAAACTTGAAAATGAACAGCTACCAGGTGGAGCTTCATCTGCGCAACTTACAAGAATGAAGTGAATGGAATCGGTGAGATAGTAATAGTTATTGTTGAAAAAAGGGGGGAGGGGGATGGAAATAACCCTTTAAGGAAGATAATCTCAGCGAGTTGGCCGAACAAATATACCCGTGACCCATGTTGAGGTCGAGCGGAAGCCCATACATTGAAAAAGCAGAAGTTTTAACACGCTTTCTATATGAGACAAGCGAAGGAGAGAGATCAATAAGGTTGCTGAGAAGTCCGAAGCAGGCTATTCAAACGCTCAAGAGCAGACTGGCAGTATTCCACGGTGTCGTATCGCCTGCAAAAAAAAATCGGATTCGGGAGCAGCTCACTGGACTGTGTGTAGATTTCAAGCACTGCTCAACCAGAAATCCTTTGGTTTCAACTGTCCAATACTTCAAAACGCTGCCTAAACAAATTAAGGATATTATTTTCTAATTGACAAAACATTGCAAATCTTTGACAAAAGCCTTGAGACCTGCGCCAGGCCTATTACAACATCCCTGTCACGGAAGAAACTCAAAAGTAGTACTTTACCATTACGTGTCCATTCTGGAATTATATCTTCAACTATCTAATTCAGGGTCACAAGTGCTCTTTTAGCGCCTGGCAGAGACTCATGTCAATATTGTTTGGTGGGTTAAAGAACGTCTTCGTGTACTTAGATGATATACTTATCTCGAGTTTAATTATAGAAGAACATGTTGCGACTTTAGAAGAAGTTTTCAAGAGGTTAAAATACATGAAAATCTGTCTTAACCCCCAAAAGTGCTTATTGGCGGTAAAAGAATTAGAGTTTTTAGGCTTCAATTATTAGCCGAGAAGGAGTTTCTGGCCGTAGCCAAGGAGAGATAGAGAGCAGTAGTAAGGTTCCAAACCACTGTCAACATTAAAAACATTATTAGCGTTTCTGGCCTGTAGCAACTTCTGCCGATTCAATTATAGCAGTCGCTGCCCGGCTATTGCAACCATTGACCAATATGT
Source organism: Trachelipus rathkii (assembly GCA_015478945.1). Taxonomy (NCBI): domain Eukaryota; kingdom Metazoa; phylum Arthropoda; class Malacostraca; order Isopoda; family Trachelipodidae; genus Trachelipus; species Trachelipus rathkii. The sequence goes on along the minus strand of JABUQX010064250.1, from coordinate 41,440 downwards.
TGAAGAAAAAACCTGCTTCGGCCAAGAAAATTGAAAAATTGGAATATTTTTTTCTGTTTATCCGATCAGCATATAATTTTCAGGAAATTTGTGTCGTCGGGGAGATGACAATTTCGTTAGCTTAGATACATTCTCTTGTTTGCAGTAGTTGGATTTTTTCCTGTGGAAACAAAGTTTTCAAAAAATAAAGTTTTTGGAAATTTTTTAAAAATTTTCTTTTGAGTATACAAAAAATTATCAAAGTAAAAAAGATATATCTCGCCACAAACTATTACAAAGCCCTGAAATTTGATGTGCTCTAAGACAAAAGAAAATATCTCAATATTTTCACTTTTCAAAAATAATCGTTTCCAAAAAGTAATATATGGTTATTTTTTTCTACTTATGCCCTGAACATCAAATTTCAGGGCTTGTATAGTTTGCGAGATACACTTTTTTACTTAAATAATTTTTTTCATATACCAAAAGAAAGGTTTAAAAATCTCCAAAAATTTGTTTCTTTCTGAAATTGTATTCAAGAAAAAAATCCCAAACTACTACAATATACAAAGAAATTATCTAAAGTAAGAAATGTTCAATCTTCCCCGCACTACCAAATGTCCTGAAACATTTCATCGGAATCGGATAAACAGAAAAAAATATCCAAATTTACGACTTTAGTTGTAAATAAAATAGTAGGCCCTTCTCTGAAAATCGACCAATGCTCAGATATGGGGTCCAAAAATATCAAAATACCCCTGCTACACTTTTTAAATATAATAGCCCAATCTTTGTATTTTTCAAGTTCTTGATTGTCATATCGAACAAATAGTCTTAGGTAGGAGTTTCGGAACAATGTCAAAAACGATATTTTCCTGCAAAAATGAACACATACCAAAACAGATAAGACTACAGAGCACCAGAACACTGGACAAAAACCGACGATTGAGGCCAAACACAAAGGAACATACAGTTTTGGTGGTTTATATGGTCAAAATCCGCTGAAAATTTTCCGAATTATTATGTCCATTTTTAGCGGGGGATAGAAAATATGGTAAGCTTATGAAGCCAACAAATAGGTGCCAACCCCTTAGGTTTTCAGATTGGTACATGAAAAATTACCCTTTCCTAATGCAAATTCATTCTCAGTATTTTGAACAAAGTCTCTCGCTGAGTAACATCGATATAAAAGATACTATATTATATAGTATAACTATATATACATATCTATATAATATATATATTATACTATATATATTATTATATACTATATATACCCTATACTACGTACTATATATATATTTATATCATACTATAGTCATGTAATATATCTCAATATACTAATTCCCCTGTAAATTCTATCATTACTATAATATAAATTATTATATATATATAATAAAATTTTTTTTTTTTTCTTATATATAAATATTATATATATATATATATATATATATATAATATATATAATATAATATATATATTATATACTACTATTATATACTATATATATATATATGATATATATACAATATACTAATGGCTAAATCATGTACTGTATATACTAAATATATATATATATATATATATACTATATATATAGTATATATATAATATATATAATATAATACTATATATATATATAATAATAATATATTATCTAAATATATATATCATACCCTTCACTTATATACCCAATCTATATATATATAAATATATATATATTATATCCTATTACTATAATTATATATATATATATATATATATATAATATATATATATATAACCCCAAACAACCAAGATCTAACCTATTCCACCCTTTGATAAGGGAAAACGGAATTTGCCTTTATCCCTTTTCTTGGCAAATTCGCTCCCCTTATCTATTTTTTTCACTTTCTTCTTTCATATCTGATGATTTCTTATCTCCTTCTTTTTTAAACAATTTGCATTATTTTGCTTATGTCTTCTCTCGTTTGTTTATTATTATACTCTGGCTGTAGAGGATGGGGGAAAACAAGACTTGTTGAACTCCATTTAAATATATACATAATACTATATACTTATACTATATAATATATATACGTATATATAGTATATATATATATATATATATATATATATAATATCACTTATTATATATAACTAAAATATCATCTAATAATATACATAGTATATACTATAGCTACAATATATTACTATATATAAACGACTACTAGATATACCATCACCGACTGATAATTATCTACTATATATATTATATATATACTACTATATATACTCATTATATATATATATACTACTTCACATATAACCTATATATAAACCTATAATATGAGTATATTATTTCATCATTAAATAAATAGAAATTAATATATACTATATAACTATATATCATAAATAGCTTAGTATATTCAATTACATCAAGCGTCGCGTATGAAAGAAAATCGCATATATCATTAGATCATGTGAAAGGTATGGAAATAGAAATAGGGAACATTTTTAATGTATTATGGATGATCTTGAGACTCGTAGTCAATCGTAGAGAGAATGAGCCAGATGAGATATATATACTAACTTAAATATATATTATAGGTATATATATATTAATAATTAATATATAATGTTATATATTATATAATATAAGTAATATATATATTATTAAATATATATATAATATTATATATATTATAATCTATATATTGTCTGGAAAAACCACGCTTAGAGGATGATCTTATTTGCATTTCATCAAAGAATAATATTTTATATCGTGTTTAGATGATATAATTTTATAAACAGATTTAGATATAGTTCGCTATGAGCAGACCTTAGTCCAACTCTTATTAAAATCTTCATGTGTTTTTCAAGAAAATTTTGCTATAGAACAAAGCAAAATATATTTAAACTATTTAATTATATAGCGAGGTTAAGTGAATGACTCCTTTCATCTTTTTAGTGCTGAAGATCAGTGTTGATATGTTTGAACCGATATATCAACTTCAAGCACCCAAATATTTAAAATTCACTGATTGATGTAGTAGTAATTGACCCACGAAACAAGATGAATCTTCACGAGACATATTAGTTATCTAAACCGCCAAAACCGCAAAGATACCAGCAAAACGTCTACCCTAGTTTCGAATCCACTACATTCAGGTTCACCCAGATACACCCAGATATTAGTGTCCACCATATGCTGATAACGGTACGGGAGTCGCACATTAGCTGTGTACTTAAAAGGTGCTCGAATGCTCCTGGATGAATTAGCCCGCCCGCTTTGTTCTGGACCTTTATCCATCAGCATGAAACTATCCCTTACGTAACGTAGGAATACAGCCAGAGTTGTGTCTAATCCCCTATGTTATAAAGGTACGGGGATCGATGGATGTTATATCTATGAAGTGTTAGTATGCTCCTTTCTAGAGTAGTACCCATCCCCCCTTTCTTAGCCTTTTCTAGATGCCCCATATCCCTATTGTCACTAGAATACACCAAATATTGGTGTCTATCTCTTAGGTGAAAGACTAACTGGAGGATCTCGCATTTGGATGAAGCCACTCTATGTCGTACTATGAACCACAGACTAGCATAGAGTAAGTGGGAATGTATGGTGTAGTGTGTGGTGTCTCCTTCACAACCGAGGCTAGGTACCCCCACTCCCCTATATATTTCTTGCCGTGCTACATCTAGAAATGCCTATCTACAGGTCACTGATCGAATACACCAAACTATAAGTTTGGTGTCTATCCCATTCTGTTAATAAGGAAACTAAATGAGATATAACGATTATGCCTAATCTCTAGAAAGCGCACACGGTGGAAACCCACTATTGATGTTGTCCTTCTGCTGATTAGATTACCCCACCCCCCCTTTTTCTGCCTCTTTCTGTATGTCCTCCAAATATATATCGCTACGATGTGAATAGGGGAAAAATATACTGATATATTATCGATGATACAATAATCGAACACTAGTACTGAAGCTATTTTCACTGGTGCTAGTGCGTATTACAATATAATGAATGAAAACGTATTCATACACCATTGACCACTAACTAATGTAAAGTAACCAGTCAAGTATATATGATATATTCCCCTAACAGACCCCCTTGATTTTATTGCATTACTGTGCAACTAATCTTCTTTCCGGAGCTTATTAAGCCCGAGCTCGATTGTCTTGCCATAGTATGTTTTGAGGATGGGTGCCGAGTCTGAGCTGCCCGCTCGACTGACGTTGACTGACGCGTTTTAGCCGTTACGTTTTTTAGAAACGCCACAAAACATGCGTTTTTGCTCTGAGGCCTACCCTTTCGTCTAAACCTATCATTGACGGGTCCGTCAACAGGGAATGACGATAGAATCAATGTATTGCACAAAATGAGATCCCGTTAGATTTAATCCCGGACGCCAGGTCCCAATGGCCGCTCGAGGTAATTTATTTGTAACCACAATGACACCAAATGTCAATATCTTAGCAAAAGAGGTGATTAGAGACAATCGTAAATCCTCGTTCAAATGTGCATGCCTTGACTTTATATTGGTAACAATCGTTGTAACGGATCCAAGTTTAGCACGCGCTATGACAAGGGACGTGGGGTCCCCGCCCCAAACAATCTAAAAATGGATTTACGAAAGCTGAATTTGAGTGATGTTGTATCAGAAGAGAATAGATGAAATAGACATGGTATGTTAAAATAAATGGCTAACCATATGGACCGGAAGCCGGACTGACAGCGTGGTTCAAGGAACGCAAGATTGGCATATTCTGAGCCTCATCCATTCAGCAACAGTGAGGTCTGCCATATATGTTCATTCAATTGTGGGCAACTCATGTTGTGAGGTTTCAGACCCTAAAATGAGTTTGAGGGACCCCCCTGAGGGGCCCCTCTGAAAAGAAGAAAAGCTTAGAAGAAGCGATAATGAAGATGGATTGGTAGGTATAAGAGCAGGAAAACAGAAGACACTCTGTGCATGATGGGATCAAATAGAAGGAATTATAGGTGTATGTGCACCGGCACGCGCTGATGGGGGCCGGTCGCGCTGCTTAAAATAAGTAAAATATTTACTTAACACACCTCTGATGATTTAGACCAACTGTACTTAATCAATGTTTTTAAATAAACAATGAGATCTCATTTGAATGAGATTCCGAAACTCTCAATGAGTCTGAGGAACCCCTCCTCTAGGTCGTTCCTCATTAAGAAAAAAAGAAGAAAAAAAGGCGTTGAAATATATAAATTTGCATAGGAGTCACTGTTATTACAAACTCTCTAATACGAATCGCAGGGTTGGAAAGACCGAAGCAAGTTTGAACCCCTGCGCCCTCAGGCAGCGCCGCCGGAATCTATGGGCCCCGCAGGCGCAATAACTTCACTGCGCGGACGCTAAAAATATTTCGTAGTTGTGACGTCTTATATACCACTCTTTATTAAATAATACATAATGAATGAAATGTTGATGAAAATATAATGAGCTCCGTTTATGCACTTTTGAGACAGCCCGTTTTAGTTTTTCTGTTATACTTAAGCTTTCTTATTTTTAAATTTATACAAAACCTGATTCCACCTGTTACAGATTTGTTTAATAAAACACATGTTTTTCAGAAGCTAAAACTATAACTCAATATGGCAGAGTAGCGGCAAATAGCCCCTTAGGAACCCCCCTCACCCTGCGCTATGCGCTTGTCTCTGCGGCTTCTATTGCACCTTTACATGTGGGTTGACGATGTTTATCAGAGTCCTAAACCGAACCACAACATTCTGGTGGAAGAAAGATACTTCCATTAAACTTTGGAATATATATTATAACTACTATATACTATATATATATTATATATATATATATATACTAGTATTATAATATTATATATATATATATATTATATATATATATATATATATTTATATTATATAATATATTCAATACTAAAAACTTAAACGTCGAACATTTAAAGAGTATGGACGTGTGTACATTTATGTTCCGTAGTCCTGCTACTTGTCTTGTATTTCAGGACCACACAGGGTATGCGTGAAACAAGCCTTTCTGTTATTAAATATATTACAAGAGAGTTGAAATTTATTTGAACAAGACCAGTAAAGAATAATACTGAGTGCTTACCAGTGGTTTCAGGGTAAAAAATTGAAGAAATATTAAATGTATGTCAATTATCATGAAAGGAATCTACGACAAATCAAAATCGTGGATAATGTAATGGTCATAAATCATTGGTATTAGATGATTTGATGCTTAAGTTAAATGAAGAATAGCTGAAACGATTCTGCTATTTTCCCCATTCATTTAAATAATCTCATGTATTTTTTATCACCCAAACATTTTTTAACAGAATAGCATATGGAGAATAATCTTTAAAACCCAAATCTACTACTCTTCGGTCAGAGAAGAGACATGAATCATATCAATGTATTAGCCTCTCAAATGTTTCCATCACCGTAAAGAGTTCCTGAAAGTATTTATAAAAGTTACATCTATTCAACGGTTATTTTAATGTGTGAACTTGATCCTAATACACACCTATAGAAGTTTTGGCTCCCACTAAGCATTTTTACCAATTCGAAAATTGAAACTGATTCATAACCTGAAGTAATGTTAAGTACTTTCACCTCGTTTTATAAAAAATTTAAAACCTGAACACAGCTGAAAAACGCTTAAATAAGTCTTGTAATGATGAAAAATTCAAATCAGTGTGTATGCGAACGTCTGATTAAATCTTATAAAGAGAAATGTTCTTTAAACAAAACTCAGAAGGTGAAGCTTCGCCGTCATCCAAATAAAAGGTCTCTAAATACTCTCTCTAATTATAAAAGAAATCTGGAGAAGTAAAAAGAAGTTACTGCAAACAGGGTGGAGTTTCTCCGTTACTATTTTCCGTTTGTAGGCTCCTTTCCTAAACTAAGTGGATATCCGGATAATGAAGAAGGTGGCTGTACTCCATATAAGTGAAGTATATATATATAGAACCGGTGAGTGCACCGGATGGGTATATATATAATATAGTATATTAGTATATATTATATATAATTATTATATATTATATATATAATACTATATATATATATATATATTATAGTATATATATATATATTTATATATATATATATAGTATATATATAGTTATATATTATTATATATATATTATATATATATATATATATATATATATATATATATATATATATATATATATATATATATATTATATATATATATGATTTATATATATATCTTTTATTGAAATATCGTTTTAGAATAAATAAAAATCAGTATCTGGCTGCAACAACCCTTGAATCATGTAAATATAACTGCGTTTCTTTTGACAATGCATAATGTCTTCAACTTTAGTTTTATAATTTCCTTTAGCTTGATCTCTTCTGCCGTCAGATCTAATGCATTCAATTTGTGTTTTTTAATTCCATTCTGATTTAATTCTTTTTGTCAAAACATTTACTCTTTCTTTCAACTTTTTTTCTATTAAACATATTACTTTCATTCAATATCCACATATCCTTCATGATGCACTGAAAATAGCAGCAGTGACCATATAACTTACAGGAAACCTGTTCAGCTGTTATCGCTAAATGTTTATATACAAATCTATTACTTGAGAATTTTCACCTTGTTCCATCTCTCTCTTGCAATCACCATCATTTCCACTTTCCTCTATTTTCAATGTTCTCTTATATAAATAACATCAAAGTTTAATCATGAAACTGGTTGAAAAAAGAAAAAATTTCTATTACCCGGGCGGTACTGCTACAGCTGCTGACTACAACTACTTACCCCTGCTAGATTTAAAAAGATTCAACACATTAAATACTTCCAATTTTTCTGTGTCCTTCCTTTCTCGCACTGGATTACTGCTTTATCAACTTGTCCCCAAATTGAGGTTTTCACTTTGAATTTGGACATACTAAGATTCCCATTCAATAACAGATATTCTAATTTTGTAACGTGCAATACAATTCTTCATGTATTTTTATCCATAAAGACTCTTAATGAATAATCTAAATTAAATTCTATAAAACTATCTTTAGTATATCATTTTGGCGTCTTATTTTGAGTTTATGCAGTGATTCTCTTAATCTTTATAAGTCTTGTACATTTTTATAACAATACTATATCCAGAACAATTCATACCGATCCATTAGTAGTATAGCGAAGTTTTCAGAGGTAGCGCTGCTCACTATTCATCAACAAATAGAATACAAATTTCTAAAGACACATATCTGCGGGATTGGAAGTCATCGAGACGTAGCGGAAATTCAACAGGAAATCCAAAGGATATTTCATTGAAAGTTCAATTTTGAGTACCACTTATTTATTCTCTTATAAATTATAAAACATATAACATAGTGATATTTTATGGTACTGAAATCAGTATATATATATATATTATTATAATAATACTATATATTAATGTATATATATATATATAATTAGATATATTATATATATATGAGTGAGCCCGTCGGCTTAGACTGGAATATATATATAATATAATATATAAATATCATATATATATATATATAAACACATTATATACTATATACATTAATTATTATATTACTATATATATATATATGATATATAAATATATAATAATAATATAAATATATATATATAAGATATATATATATAACATATATATATAGATATATATAATATATATTATATATTAATATAATATATTATATATATATATATTATATATATAAAATATATAATTATATATAGTATTATATATATTATAGATATATATATATATATACATATATATATATATATATACACTAAAACATTAAATGGTACAATTATAATCAAAATGTGTCAAATGCTGCTTGATATATCACTGAAAAAAAAAACTAAGATACTGACTCACATAATATATTTTAAGATATTATTACAGATACTTGCTTTCAGATCCATTATGCATGTATGATGTATGTATTGTATGTATGTATGTAGATGTATGTATGTGTAGGTGTAAGGATTTAATGATATTAATGTATGTATGTTTTAGTGTATGGGATGGTAAATAGGAAATGGATGTATGTCATGTATGGTGTCTATCTAGTGTTAGAGTGTCTATCTAGGGATTGGAGTGTCCATCTAGAGTTATATGATCTATTTAGGGTTAGATGTGTCCATGTAGGTATGTATGGATGTTGTATGTATGTATGTATGTAGTATGTATGTATGTATGTAGTTGTGAAATTGTTGCGAATATGAGTTTGTGGAATATTGGTAGCTAATAATTAATATGCAACTTTGGATTGATTTTAAAGTGCGAGACATAAGTAAAATGGTGGGGTAATATGTGTTCTGGGAATAAGGGGTGTTGCACATCTTTGAAATTTTGGACACAGTATCAGACCTTGAACTTACGACCGTGGGTAGATTAATTTTGATAAATTTGAAAAAAAGTATGTTTGACCCACCCAAAATATAATATATATAATATAATATATATATTAAGTATATATATATATATATATATACTTATATAATATATATATATATTCATAATATTATATATATATATTATATATATATCATATATATAGTATATATATATAATTATAATATATAATATATATATTCTATAGTACTTATAATATATATATATATTATATCTATATATCTATTATATATTATATATATATATATATATTATATATATATAATTATATAATATATATAAATATATTATACTATAATATATATATATATATATATAATAATGATTATTCGCATGCTTATCAATATTTACATTTAAATTTGTTTATAGGAAAAATAATTCATTAACATTCGTGTTCGCAAATAATAAAAATAATTTAATCACATTCTCATTTCTTTTGGCATCGAACACATGCGAATGCAAATATTGAAAGGTTCGCCAATTGAAAATTTTAATGACTTTTGTGATATATATGTTTACCAAAATGACTTGGCTAAAAATTTAGCTCCAGTTAATAAAATGTGAAGAAATTTAAAAAATTCAAATTTAAAATAGCTCAAGAAAGATAGATAGCAGCAAACGTTAAATCAAAAACTATTCTCAAGCACCACTGTCATTGAGGTATGGAATGTAATCCTACATTTATGCAGTGATGATGATGATTTATTTGCTCTATGAGCAGGAACTAATAATCGTCAACGTGTGCGACAAAGAGACACTCATTTCCCTGTTAATGATTCTTTTTATGTCAGAGGATTTATGATAAGACGCGTCATGATCTCTCACCGTCTTCAAGAACTTTTCTTGTTTGTCGGCCACAAAACGTTGCCAGTGAGCGTCTCTTTAGTAATGTTGGTCTGATCTTTGTTGAAAAACCTTGTAGATTAGATGCTCACTTTGTAGGAAAGAATAACCTTTCATTTATTTTTTTAACTATTTATTATTCTATAAGTTGAAGTTCAATAAATAATGATGCTATTTACCGCTTTCTAGTGGCGGAGGTTGAGGAAAGAGATTGAAGGATGGTGCTAAAGTGAGTCCTCGATTTACATCATGGGAAAATAGGAATTTTATTGTATTTTGTTCATTAAATTTTATATGGCTGAACTCTTTTAACAGAAAGCAATATTCCCCTTATGCCTAGAATAAAAAGTGGCTTTTTATGCTTGAGTGAGTAATGACAATATAACGTGTGGAGGAAGCGTAGTTGATTGTAGATTTCATATTTTATTTAAGCTGAAGTGAGTGTTAGCCCTGTCTCCTTGCTGAATTTGTTTGTAAGAGTTTATTTAATGTACTTTATTTTCTTGTGGATGAATATTCAATTAATGTGAGTTAAGAATATGAAGTGGATGTCATATGTGGGATTAAGCATCATTGGAGATTTGCTGTGTGTAATACTGACGCTGCTTAGTGAGGACTCGTGTCTGATTGGTAGGGGTTAGTGTTATTGAAGGATGATGTTCTAGTAGAAATGAGCTGGGTTGAATGTTTATTAAAAATCTATATGTGTATGGTACCTGATAATTAGAATGTATTTTGTAAGATGAATATTTTGTCAACAAAGGTTATTTTTGTTTCTTGGTGTCGTGGGACTTGCATATATTTTGTGAATACATGTATGAGAAAAGGGAATAAAATGACTCTTTGAGTGACTAGATTTTCAGTTTGACTCTTTTTGATAGGTAGGTTTTGTTGGGTATTTGGCCTATCTTGTCATATAAGAAATGAAAAATTAAGTTTTATAACTGTTTGACATGGTTGAGTTGATGATTTTTCTTATATGAGGATCTGTCTATGTATGGTTTCGATGGATTTGCTTTTATCAATGGAAATGAGATGGTTTTGTGAATAAGAGATGTGGTCATTAGATAGATTGTGGTTAGAGTGCTGATATTTGAGTTTTAACGTCATATCTTAAGTTGTATTGGAGAAACAGAGCATGTATAAAGGATTTAAATTGATGTAGATATGTTTTTTTAAGAAGTATTCAGAAAGTAAAAACGAAAAGGAACGTAAGGTAGGAAGTGCCATGCTTAGGTCATTTTTTGGCTCTAAGCTGACTTATATAACTGGCCTCTTCAATATTAGGAGAGTAAAGTTAAGCTTCCATGAATGTTTGAATCATTTAGATTAGTGATAGTTGTAAATTATAAAAATTTAGATATATAATTAATTGAAATGTAGAACAGGATTTGGATAAATATTATGTAATTCAATACGTAAAATAATATCCTAATATAGTGTCTTGGTGTATGAAGTAAGTGAGATGTTTTATTGAACTCGAGACTGAACATTCTTAGTAGTCTTAAATATTATTATATAAACACATTTATGGATTTATAAAAGTTCATTTATAAAAGGTGCTTGAGAATTGTCTTATTATGATGAAAGTAAGATTTACCAAATAAGTAACTAAAAAATATTTTACATATCACAGGTATTTCACCAGAGTATATCGCTGAGATATTGATGTCATCAGATTTCTCACAGGTAAGCTTTATAAATAATAATATTACTACGAATATTATATATCATAATATATATATATATATAACTTTAATATATATACCTTTATAAATATATATAATTTAATTTTTATATATATATATATATATATATATATATATATGGAAAAGTAATCTTTATCGACATCACGGAGAATTTTTGCTCGATAGAATACGAACACGAAGAGATTAGTAAGACGTATTCATGGAAAGCCTTAAATCCATAAGCGCTACCCAGATCATCTTGATTGTATATTCTCTAAAACGCTGACACGAATTTGTTGCCTATTTCTTTAAGCACCACCGCATCGTTTTCTAGCGGATACCAGCCATAACATTTATACTTATATATCTAATATATATAATAATATATTATAATATATAATATATCATATATATATAGTATGTTTTTTTAACTAACATTATATATATAATAAATAATATATAATATATATATATAAATTCAATATATATATATATATATAAATAATGTTATATATATATATATATGATATACTATATAATAGTCATATATATATATATATATATTATACTATACACTATATTTTGCTTGACTTAACTTAAATTATTAACTTAACTTAAAACTTTAACTAAGTTTTATAATCATTTTTATATTATATATTATATATATAATATATAATATATATATTTCTCTAAAATTACAACTAAACTTTTTTTCAAAATGCTATTTGCTAAAAAATGCTGGAAAAAATTGTATTCAAATTATCTCGTGAGACGAAAATCGGCACTGATAATAATATTAATCAGCAAAAATGCCGACCGCAAAGGACAGCTATAAGAAAAAATGCTTTGAGGTACGTAAAAAGACAGTTGAGTTTGCCATTAAATTATTCTTAATTTACCTGTTTTTATTAATAATATCAATCTTTACGTAAGACTGAATCGACGGCATGAACAACTTGGGAAGTTTTATCAGTTGGTGGTTGTTTTAAATTTAGTTCATTGAGATATTTTTAAGGAGATTGGTATGTTTGTGATCATTTTCTGCTAAAATATTTGGAAGAAAAGAATAATTGTGTTTGTTGGTAAGTTCATTTGTATTTCCCACGAGGTTGTTGATGAAAGATATTTGGTATTATATATATATATATTATATATATATATAAATATATATAATATATATATATATACTATATATTACTTTATATGATATTTTATATATAATATATATATATAAATATAAATACATACCTATTATATTATCATACATGGATGGCTCCTTTTGTAGGTTTTGTTGAAGTGTTGTGTGGGTGTTTTTTTAGAATGTTTTCTTTTCGCTGTTGCTATTGTATTTTTTTTTTTTATCTGATGGTGGTAAGAGATTTTTAGTGATGTATTTTTGCTTAGTCTCCAGATATGTGATTCAAAGTCTTCTATGGGATCACTTGGTCCGCCTCTATTTCTGTCGGTTGGCAGTTTGAGCATGGAATTTGGTAGACACAATGGGATTGTTTTTTTTTTTTTGGATAAGGAGGATTTCAGGGATATCTGATAGTTCACAATGTTATTTTGGTCAAAAGACGCAGGGTCATGTGATCTGGGTTAAAAAGAGTTTTATGTTTTGCTTTTCATGGTGATAGGTAGTGGTAAGTTAGTTGAGTGCTTTTAGTAGTTGTAGGTGGTGGTTTGGTAAGAGATATGTTTTGCGCTTTTGATAGACTTTAGTAAAATATACTAAATATTATATATATATATTATATTTATTATATATATATATCTATATTATATATATATATATATCATATATATATAATATTATATTAAATATATATATTATATATATATATATAATAATATAGTATCTAAACAGAGCTCCCAGTTCCTTTGATGTGAGCCTAGCTACCATTGCGTATGTGAGTTTTTCCAAAGACCGATTTTTTTGCTATCTTAAGGGACAAAGATGTTTATATTGTCAACAAAGAGACAAGAGAACCATCAAAAGAAGATTAAGAAAGTTACGAAGGTGTTTAGAGAAGGGAAATTTTGTAGAAGTGGGTTTTTAAGAAATTAATTTCACAAGGTGAGAGCAAACCCCAATCGGAAATTCTATCCAGATGAGCGAGAATAGAATCGGAAAGATTAAGACGAGAAGCAATTCTAGAAGTAAAAGTGGGATCAGAATTGAAATGAGTTGAAGAATGAAGGGTCGAGAAATGGGCTTATGAGTGGATAGAGTTAGATGTGCAAATGAGAAGATCATTAATGAAAAGTAGGAATAAAGTAGGAGATAAGACCGAACAGAAAAAAGAAGATGTCGCTCCATCAACCTCAGCTGATATTAAGCGACTTAAAAGAAATCTAGACATATGTAAGTAAAGAGAAGGAGGAAACCCAAAGGAGAGGAGCTTGGAGAGCATTGACGCAAGCCATACCCGGTCAGATGGTCTGGGTATGTCAAGCGCCACCACGCAAGTCTCCAGGTAGTTCCTAAGAGCGGAAAGCCATAAATTGGTTAAATAGGAAAGTATATCATCAGTAGACCTTGAACGCTGAAAGCCATATGTGCGATCGGAAAGAAGAGAATGAGATTCCAGATGGTCTAAGAAGTGAAAGTTGAAAAGGGTTTCAAAGATTTTAGATAGAATACAAGTGAGAGCTATAGGGCGATAGTTGGAAGGATCAGAGCCTCTTCCTTTTTCTATTAATAGATTGGACATGTGAGTGCTTCCAACTCTGAAGAAAAGTGCTAGTATTGAGACATAGAGAATATAGTCGAACAAGGGGCGGGGTCAGCACGTAACAACATTCCCTCAAAGCTCGGGGAGGAATGCCATCGGGAGACCGCCTTCCTAACGTTCTAATAGTCTCCAGGAACCCATACACCCCATAAATGTAATCGCAGACCAAAGGCAATAGGAAACCTCGAGAGGAAAGGAGGGGAGAGAGGCAATGCCAAATCGTCAAGGGTAGGTAGAGAGAAAATTGGACGGCCGCATGACGGATTGGCCTTTCAGTTAGATTAGTTAGCAACTTGACGCTATTCAGATCAGAATAAAGAGGAGGGAGAGGGAGATTTCCAAGAAGAAGTTTAAGAGATGTTTTGGATAAAGAGGTAAGAAGAATTTGTCAACTAAGAGAACCAGGAGGTATAGAGCAACTTATCGTTTGATGAAGCCCACTTTGCTCGTTCAACAGGTTATCCTGCAACGATTCTAAGCTGAATGAAAAGATAGAGAAAGAGTGATAGAGAGAGAGAATATTCTTCCACTCACCGATACGCGCTGTACTCTAGCGGAAGCCAGAGAATAAGCATCTCGACCAATGGACTTAATGGAGGAGAGAAAATTTAGTCAAGAAGAAGAAATTAATCAGCTGCTATAGCCCATCAGTCGAATTTAGACTCTCAGCGCTTTAATGACATGCGAAACCGATAGCCTCATCAGATTCAAAAGCAGTCATTTCATTATAATTTGCGTAGAGCGGACGCAAGGCCTCCCCAACTCAGCCCGATCAAAGTGCCAGAAAACACGCATAGGGCAGATGGAGATGTTGGAGAAGAAAGTATTAAAATTAAGAGATATAAACTTGTGGTCAGATTTACGACTGATTGGTGAAGAGCAAAGTGTGTTCAGAAGTGGTATGGACGATTCGAAATGTTGTGCTAGGTTCTTATGATAGATGCCTGCCAGATCGCTTTGAAAAATGGCTGAATGATTCCGGCCTCCTCCCTACCTAAATCATATGAGAGGACCCAAACCATTCAGCGTTGTGTGATGTACATTGAAATTCCCTTAAAGAGAGGACCTCAGTATTTGGATGAAAAGATATAGTCTCGTGAGAAGTAGTAAACTATTCAAAGAAGGAGTGAAAAACTGTTCTCTGTTGCGAGAACAGTAGCAGAAGCACAAGATTATTGTAGTAGAGGAAGAAGTTCTTTGAGCCACAGAGCATCCCGAGTTAAGAAGATTCGAGATCACGAGACGTGTTACAGGAGGTATTAATGTTTACCATAGGCACACACTCACCCTTCAGTCCGGAAATTATGAATAAGTTTATAGTGGACATAATAACGAAGCGTTCAAGTAGATAAATTTCTTCGCCATTTGAGTCTCAGACAAGAGCAAAAAGTTAGGCGTAGACATTGAAGAGAGAGGTGAATATTCTCAGAAGCAACTTACAAGCTCAAGCACGGTATATTTGTTTAAAAGTAACCATAGCAAGCCCGCACCCTGCGACAACTGTGTCGTCACCACACACAACTCGCACAAAAAAACACTAAAAAGACACCAAAAGGACAAAAAACAGACTAAAACAAAGGAGAAACGGCGAAAAAAACCTTGAACATTAAACTAAAATCCACTTACAACAAATCTCTGAAGCGAGCCCTGACATCAGCTTTGAAGTGAAGGTCAAATTGGAAATACAGAAGATAAAGGAAATTTTCACATAACAGAGATAGAAAGTAGGCAGCAAAGCGATCAAGACGATTTGCCAATCTCCAAGAAAAACTCGTGTGAAGCCACATCAGCCTTTGTGCTGTGAGGTAACTACGATTGTGGAATGCAAATGGGCAGGTCTTTCGAGCGCCTGCCGTTGTAGAACCTATAGAAAAGAGGTAGATCGCCGACGCAGCTTACCACATGTATAATGAGTTATGAGAGTTTGTAGTTAAAGAAGAGGTTATTTACCCTTGGACTCTACATTATTCAGCTATTCAAAAGAGAGATTCAATTGACTCCCTCCCGGATGTGGGAAAAATATTACAAACAAGGGCGGATGAAACCCTTGAATAATCGAGGTAACTGTTTTAACTTTTTTATTGCTTGTTTTCGAGCGTTTTTTTACTATTTTCTTTCTTTCAAGATCATTTCAAAATTTACTAAAACTTTTCATGAAAAACGACGAGTGAATCAGGCTGTGTCGCTTACAACTTAAATTACGTCTACACAGAGTCAGTGTTACAGGACCCACCACGCTCACAGGCTAGTACGTCTACCAGAGAAATGTATATAAATATAGTTTTTTGAAACTTTTATGTACAGTATTTAAACATATTTAAATACAATTGGCTTCTCTCTTTGACAATTAATAATTAATAATTAGGACACTTTTCAGTATTTGCCTAACGAGCTAATAATAATAAAATAATAATAATAATAATAATAATAATAATAATAATAATAATAATAATAATAATAATAATAATAATAATAATAATAATAATAATAAAAAAATAAAAATAATAATAAAAATAAATAAAAAATAACATGACAAAACAATCACCTTAGATTTAAAAACACTTAACGTTATCTCGAATAATAATTAATTAATAACTAAGAAATAATAATAACAAAAATACGAAGAATAATAATAAAATAACCCATTCTTATTACACATAAACCAGGGTCACATATGGAGTTCTTGAGTGAGCTGGAACATTTCACAGCATTTCTGTTCTCAGTGGTTCGTCTCTTTTACGCCTCATTCACACAGTAGTAATATTTAACGTACAATAGGTTCTCCCTCTCACACATGTAGGTACTCCTATATACGTTGTTTACACAAAACAGATTGTTTACACAATCACTCAATATTTTAAAAACTATAAAAAAAATTATGAAACAAAAGAAGCCTCGGTGTGAAGGTACGAGGAGCGGCTTCGAGCGATAATCTCCTTGTCTCCCTTCCTCTTCACCATCACATGAAAGATGTTAAAAAAAAAAAAAAAAAAAAAAAAAAAAAAAAAAAAAAAAAAAAAAAAAAAAAAAAAAAAAAAAAAAAAAAAAAAAAAAAAAAAAAAAAACCCGGGTTTTGGATGCTCCGACGGGAAAAATTCAATTTCCAGGCAAAGGAAGATATTGTGCGTGAATTGGCAACGACTTTGTTCATTTTTATGTTTCTAATTTGGGATATTCAGTAATTTTCACGTAACGGCTATGGCTCATTTGCCAATCTTGGACTAAATTCAAGTATTATATTACTATAATTTAAAACATGGAATACATTTTTCTTTTCCATCATCTGAAATCACAATATTAGATGATTAAATTCACTACTGACAATTGTCTTTCTTTAATATTCAACATACAGCTGGTGATCTTGATTGCAGATGGTGAACAACCCTTCCAGTTTTCATGAACGTCTTAGAGATAAACTCCTCAAACTACGCCTATTCTTAACTTCTAATTCTTCCATTTATACTCTTAATTTCAGGTAATTGTAAACTGTGGAACTTGTGATCGTACTTCTTTGATTTCCCAAGGAAAGGTTACTGCTTCAGAGGGAGGAAGCTCCTCGAAGTATGAAGAACGCAAATGAAGGTGATTCTCTTTCTGACATAGAGGCATACATTTCATTTTTTCCACTGCATCTAAAACTCGAATACCTTCCTTTAACCCTACTCGATTTCGCACAGCGCCGAGGGGAAATTTCTGAAAGAAATTATCATCATCTTAAAACTATAGAAGTTTATCCGACGTGTACTTGTATTTCGTCTAAAATTGATTCTCTGCACAACCTTAGCTTCTAATTTCAATTTTGACAATAATGGAGCTATTCCTCTTTACCACCTCCATCCAAGTCATTTACGACTAAAATCGTAATTCCAGCTAAAGATGTATTTCTGCACTTGCTGAAAACACAAAGATTAAAGACCTCGAATGTTACATAAATTAAAGAAAAAGAAAACTGTGTGCCAAACCAAGTCGGTAATTCCGTGACTTCATCATTCCCCATCATGGGGAAACAAGACCTCCGCATTCAGATGGTTGGGGAAGGCGACGTGGACAAAAAGGTTTATCGTTCCGAAACCACCTCATCCTTCTTTCTCCAAGGCTTCTTTTGTTTTATAATTGTGAATATTGTAAATAATACGAGTTGGAAAGACTTCACAGATGGATTGTGCTAAATTAATGTTAAAAGTGTATGTTGTGTAGAAACTAAAAATAATGATTTATGAGAAAAACAAAAAAAAATATCTAAAATACTGGATGTTATTATTATAAAACCCTTAATCTTTCGAGGCTTACATATTGATTTAGTTAGAGGTAACTATTCTATCCTACCTGAACAAACTTCGACCATATTTTTTCAACGGTAACATTATAAAACATTAGAACTTTACATTCAACATATATTCCCTGGAAACAGTTTAAGGACACTTCTGGAACATAAAGTGACCTTCTTAAATAGAAAAGAAAAATATTCGATTACACTATGCAACATAATATCTCTATTAAACATTTTAAATTTTTCGGATAAATATATAAGATAAAAACTCGGAGAGATAATTAAAAGAATTACTACTCTATAAAAACTATAAGTTTATCTCCTGGTAAATCCTAGTAATTAAGTAAGAAGCGTTCGTAGCCTGAAAATAGATATGTCGGAGCGCCACTCAACTGGCTGTACTTCTAATCCTACAACCAAAATAGTAATAGAAGATTATTAGCTTCTATATTCTCTTCATGTACCAGTTCGAAATTAAGAATTATTGTGTGAAACTTTTAGAAATGAGATGCTAATCTTCTAAGTTGAGAAAAGTTTTCGATATTCAAGTCTACTGAATAATAAAGCTTTAATTTTCAAACTTCCTTATTTCAGTGTATATCTTTCTCTCTTCTAATTAGCAATTCTTTTCTTTAATTGACCTTATTATCCATATATATATAAATAAGTACTTGCTGTAAGATCTAGTACGACACTTACAGAAAACACAATTACATATTTGGAAATATTATAATATAATATTAGATAATATATATATAAATATATATATATATATATATATAGATATATATATTATATAAAGATATAAATATAAATAATAAGATAATATAAATATATATATATTATTAATGTATTATATAATAGTATCATATATATATTTTAGAAGGTTTTTATATTCAAAATTATTTAAATATAATATAATAATAATACGGTATATTATATATATTATTATATATATATATATAATAATATATATATATTATATAATATATATAATATAGATATAATAGAATTAGTAATATATTAGATCATTGATGCAAGATAATAGAATAGATAGATAAGAAATGCTGGGATGGTTAGGGTATTTTTCTCACAAAAAGATAAGCATATTTAGTAAGTACTCATAAAAGCATTATCTAGAAAAATATAATAATAAAATAAATTGACGAAATTTAATATAAATTTATATTAGTCTAATAATTTATAAATAAAAAAGTCCGCTATTATCATATTACTTGTAAAGTGTAGCAGCAACTCAGATTATATAAGCTAAGTACTACTAGTAATAAAGTTCTTTCGAAGCCCGAAAGCATGATAATAGCTATATTAGAGCCCCGGAATGTACTTACCTACCCCAAGTGGGTAGCGTTAAGAAAAGTATTACAATCGTCACTTAGATGAATAAAGGATAAATAAACATCTCACGCTGCTTTAGACCGTTGGGTGCAATAATCTAAGGATAATATCAGCCTAAGAGTGCACTCATTATATGGTACTTAATAATAGAGTGTATATCGTACCAAAGTAGTAATACATGATAGGAAAATCGTAATTAATACTTAGTCCAAGACATAGAACGAAGGCTCGAGGGCCTTATTATTATAGTTATATATATATATATATATATATCCAAATAGTGGTGTTTCCTGAGTCTTATATCCGATCCTCAACTCATTTATTAAATACGTATTAATGAAAACTTCTCTCCCTGACGCTATCACCTATCTATCCACCTTTATCACCTCCTTTCATTTTGATTAAGATCTTACCCAACAGAAATATATAGATAGTTCTGTTTCAATGATATTTCGTAATGAATCGACAGTAAGCTACTGGCTTCCAGACATAGAAACGAAATCTTCTAGGCTAGGGTATGTTCAAATATAAGATATACTGTATTAATTCTGTTGTGTGCTCAGTAGCAAGTAGTAGTTTTTAGCACTTACTAACTCATTTACATTTTCTCCAGAAAATCATGGTAAATTTGTATGGAAATGGGGTAATTCATGGGCGGCACCCATATCAATACTATTCTAGCCATGCTTTATTCTCGATCTCTGATTGTATCGAGAAAATGCACTTGGGAAACGAACAATCGTAAATTTAAGCCTAGAGAATTTCTTTCTATGTCTGGACCTAGCTTTTATTTGCGATTTCATTACAGGAGACATTCGTACGTTGGAAGTCGACTGCTGTGTAATAAGATGTGAAACTATTGAAAGTTTTAATACACCATGACAGACCGGTCAAAGCAGGCGCTGTGGTTTTGCTCTTATTTAAAAAGGGATTAAAACCTGCTTCTTAAAAACATCAGGTGGCGCCCTAGAAAGACCTGCGCCGCCCAACTGGCAACTGAAACCTCCTCGCTCAACGGAGAGAAATAGACCCATTTATTATGGGGCATAACAAGAATTATCTTTAATAAAAGGTCTAACCCGAAATAAAAAAATAGAATTGAAGGCCTACTTCCCTTTTAAATAATAATTTAGTTTACCAAACAATTTTTAATTATTATTATAATAACCAAATGATAGTTTATCGATTTTATATTCTTATAAAAAAAAAGTATAACACAACGTCAAACACCCAATATGTCCTACTTATTTGACACACCCCAACACATACAGACACATATCTATAATCCATATATAAATCAAATATTTAATTACTATATAATATTATAAATAAATAATAATATAATCTAAGATTCTAATGAAAGTAATAATATGATAATAATAATAAATAAATAATTAATAATAAATTAAGAAAAAAATATATATAATAAACAATAATGAATTTATTAAATTAAGATATTAAATTAATTGTGAGCATACAAAAAAACAGTTATATAATTATGATAATGAAAAAAGACATTAACCTAATAATGCAATTTACATAAAATCCACAAGTAGATGGTTTTTGAATAAATGATAATGATAATGATGATAGTATAATAATAGATATATGATAATGATGAAGATTAAAATGAATAATAATTAATATAATATATATAATAGATTAATAATGAAAATGATAATAATAATAATAATATAATAAATAATAATAAAATTATAAATAATAAAATAATTAATAATGAATAATATAATATAATAATAAATAAATAATATAAATAATAAATAATATAAAAATAATTAAAAAAATAATATAATATTAAATCACACATAAAAAAATTTACCAATTCTTCAGTATAAGAAATATTGAATGATAATAAGATCTATGACATCAGAAAAGAGGTAAATAAATTTACATAAATTTGAAATTTAAACTTTTTTTAAAAATTGTTTGAATACTGAATATAATTTAGTGCTGAATACAGGGGAACCGAAAATTGAGGTGAACTCGACAGGAGCTGTAAAAGAACTCAATACTGACGCATATAAATGTAAGCTCGAGTAGAATTTAAACTCGAAACTGAAGAAGTTTGAAGAGTAGGTATCTCGTGATGATGAGAGTTTAACCCGTCGTTAAATTTGACTCTTGACCTAAGAATTAGAGTTATCGTAGAAGCCTCGATCCTACTTGAGCAGAATTTACCAAGTTTGTGCCATAATCTAAATTCTAAGCCTCTAGTCATGCTTAACGTATTCTCTTCAAATAAATAATTACGTGTAATATAGATATAGAATATAATAAGATATTAATGATAAATTTTTAATATAGTTTTAACATAATCTGTATTGAATCATACTTAAATCATTTTATTTAATTATTAATTCCTTTATATAACTATTTATCCAATATTAAAAAAAAACCATTTAATTATATATATTATTAATTACTTTAATTTATTACTAATATATATGAATATTTATATATATATATATATATATAAATATAATAATATATATTAATATATATATATATATATTTAATTATAATCAGGGTGAAATACCATGATTTCATAATAAAAGAAAACAAAACCATATAATGATTTTTTTAATAAATATAATTAATATAAGGATAAAACTTTGTTTTTTATTACCATATCTCACTATAACTACTGATGAAATAGAATTGATGAAATCGACTTTACATGTACTATCTATTTATATATATAATATTTATAAGAAATATTTGCCGAAAATTATTACATATTTTAATGAAAATACAGATTTCTAGACTCGAAAAAAAAGAAAAAGATAAACATTCATGATCGCAAAATGCCGAATAAATTATCAATAAATAATCACGTAAATGTACTCCTATAGCTAACTCTCACGCAATTAAATATCATTTCGTGTATGGTTCTATAAGGCATAATAATAACTCAATTAAGCTAATATTCCATACTATCATAACTAATAATATTATATTCATACGCTATCCGTCATACCTACTCTATAATATACTTCCTCATCAGAGTATATCATTATTCATAAGTTACATTACCATAATTCATCTCATTACTCAGAATATCATCCACCATATATCCCTCCTCATCAATATCTAAGAACTACCTTATAACAATATATAATATACATATAATATAAGATTAATTATAATTATAATTAGAACTATTAGAAATCATATACTATTTAGCTATAATTCAATGTAACTCACTCTCAATATAATTAAATAACTATGTAACTAAATTTACTTATTAATTATATATATACTTATAATACTATTAAAAAAAAATAATAAACTTATATATATATAATATCAATATTATCTTCTATCAACTATAATTATCTCACATTCAATTGAAATACTAGTGACTACATACGCATATCCCGATCTCATCCATCTATTCATTAATATTTAATCACTGAATAAATCTCGGTTATCTATATATAGACAACTACTTTAGTCTTCTTTATTAAGCTCACATAATAATCATCCTTATTAGTACAATATTACATTCATACCATATTATAAGTACAATATAAACATTCTAGTCTCTTCAGAACAGTCAAATAAACAATCTCTTATATATGTATGAAAATACCACATTATATTATGCAACAATATCTTTGGGTTCCTCATACCTTCAACACTATATCCTATCAATTTTTTGTTATTAATATGTATATAAATGATCACTCATCTCACTACGCGAAATGGTGCTAATCACTATTCACTCCACCTACCTTCTTGTATAGCAATACTTCTCTGTAAAATGATTAAAGTTATTATAATATATTTCTCTCATACTCGCAAATGCACTGACTATACGCGTCGAGCTAATATCGTAAGTCTATCAATATAGTTTCCCTCCTTAAAATCACTCTCTGTGACGTATGTTCCAAGCCACATTCATTCCGTCTTATCACTAATACACTTTTCCACTGTGCTTAGTATACACTCTTCTTTTAGTGAGCGATGAGAACTGTTTACCATCGCACACGACACAATACACTAATTTCAACGACTAGTCCACTATCACATATCATATCACCTTTCTATCCTGCGATCCAACTTCTCGACTCACCTAGCCATACCCTCATATCTCTAATTCTTCAATCATATCACTATCCTATAACTGCTAAAAATCTATTAGGATGAAATACAAATACTCAAATTTAATATATTACAATCTCTGACGTTATGTTCTATTGCATAAATATTCCTAATAGCTCCTGTCGATTCAATCGTAACATCCTGTCTGCCCTTGAATCTGACATACTATCAGGCTCTCCAACTCCATAAAATAACTCAAAATAGGAACATTCCTCCGGTAAGCCTCCTTATCTTGTTACTTCTTATCCTGTGTGTTAATCTCCTCTCTTCGTGTTGTGTCTATATCCTATACATATATAAACAGCTAATGATATACAACAAAATATTTTTAATATACTCGTAAATATTCAATTAAATCCTCTTCCTCTAAACAAAACTACTATCAATAATCTATAATTTTCCAAACATACTCTTACTTTCATATCTTCTAACTCACATCATAACAATACCTAAACTACTTCAATATACACCAACACATATATAATATTATACACAATAACATATATATATTATAATAATACAACTATAAATGAACACATATAACTACAAACACTTACTAGTGATCGAATATAAAGGAATCTACAGATCACACAAAATATATATCTCATATCTTTTCTATACTATAAATATATATACACATGAGTTTTGGCTGGGCTAATCGCGGTACAATCACATAATCTTATTTTTAAATACGATACCAATATTTGAAATAATAAGAATTAAAATGATCTAAATAAATATTGGACCAATTTTCATATACTAAATATAAAAATTTATAAGTAAGAAAATAAATTAAAATAATACTATATATATATAGATATCTAATTCTAGTTCGTCATTAACCAGTTGCTCATAAAAACTACTGCGTCGAGAAATCTACTATGCTCTATCTTCAACCAATTATATTAACAATCACTACCATAATCCCAATTATCAAACATCAATATAATCAATAATTTCATCTAAATACCATATATCCTACCTACTTAATCACTTATCTCCTTTATCATCTATCTAATAAGCTAATATAAATATACTACATTTACTATTAAATAATTTCTTATACCATAATATCGACATTAAACTTTAAAGAATATTTCTAACTCATAAACTAAATAATGATATAATAAATCATCATGTTTCTTGATCTTATTGTACCCTCACTGACTATATATAGAATATTAAAACTTTTAAAATTAAAATTTTTAGTTTCAAAAGATCTAAAAAAATAAACTAAATTCTAACATTAACTAGTTAATTAAAATCTGTACCTTCTAGGCACGTGATTGTACTTTTTCATTTCAACTAGATACACGAATCAACATATCTTTATAATGTATCAACCGCCCTAGCACTCACCTCCAGCTCACTATAAACTACCTGCCCTCATCACTTATACTAATATCTGAAAAACTTCGGTCATTCATAACTATAAATTAAATTAATAAATTAATACTTATACATCATAACTAATCTTTCATTTACTGAGTCAAGTATAAGACAGACTGTACTCAAATAAATACAAACATTTATATTGTAGGGATAACTTCTTGTCAGTCAATAATCACCCCTATTCATTGCACTATGCTGTACAATTCGATCGAGCCACCAAAAATCCAAACGTCTCCTCACTGACTTAGTCATACGATATGCACTTCCGACAGTCATATCACATACTGCGTACTTCCTAATATAAGGCGACTCGGGTACGTAAGAGTAAACACAAAAAAGTAATAAAACATAAGACGAACTTGAGAAGAATATCTACCCCTCAGTGACTAAACTAATTACAATTACCTAACACTATATACTTATCTATCCATCGATTAAATATCAATCTACTAAATCCTAAATATAAAACTATGCATAATCAATTACCATCATAACAATATCATAATAATACGTTCATAATAAGTAATCACATACTTATATATATCTATTTAATGAAATGATACTTTATAATTTACTCATATAATATATATATAACTGATATTACAATTATAAGTTAGCGATATATCATAATTAACAATACTACAATTAACTCTCTAATGACTATCATCACAAACAAATAACTACTTCATTTATATACTCTACATATTAATATAATATCTATTCATACAACAATCACACTATACTCATAATATATACAGTCCATACATATTACATATACTATATAAAATATTTAATACATCTACTAATCATCCACATTAACATAAATAATAATCATATAATATAATATAACATATAACTAAGTATATATATATTTCCCACATCATGACCTAACTTATAACTATATATACTAGCCTTCAACTAGATACTAATACTCAATAGATAACTATACTTAATACTATAGAATTATATATAATATATATACATATTAATTATATATATATAATATATATATATATATATATATATATATATATATATATATATAATTAAGTAAATATTCAAAATGTCCCATAAAATGTAGTTGTAATATTTTAATAGTTAAACTGAGAATTGATTAGTTGTGAGCTCGAAATATATAAAATGTCCCAATATAATACTCATTGGAAATTTAGTTTGGTAGTATATATAATATATCACTATACGAAATACAACCGTAAGTTAAGTTCACGCCCGATGATCGAGATTAGGTGAGTCATCTCGTATATAGCCTTACTTATTGATGGATACAGTGTAGACTAATCACCACACTATCCTCAGTGTGTATATAAAATGGTCTCCGAAACCCCTCGCTTATTTAAGTCTTAGTATGTTCGCTGTATAAGGTTCCTTCTGAACCATCCCTCACGGTTATAGGTAAATAATAACGTCCCCCCCCTTTCGTCCCTCAATACGACTCGAGCCCCCTTAAAATAAAAGGGTATAAATTTAATGCAATTTTTATACTAATAATGTGAAATTAAATCATAGTTATTCATAATAGTATATATATTATATTATTATATATAATAATATTTAATATATTTATAATATATATATATATATATATATATAATATATATATATATATATAATATATTATATATTATATTATATAAATATATTAATATATATATATATTATATATTAATATTAATATAATATATATTATGAAGTTTTACGGCAATAATAATATTTAAATTTTGAATCGTCTTATTTTTTAAAATAAAGAGACATCATAATAATCTTTCAACTGCTATAATCAGTATTCGAATTTAATATATAAATACTATTATATATTTATTAATATATATACATATATAATTATATATATAAATATTAATATATTAAATAATATATTAATTAAATATATATATATATAATATATATTATATAATTAATAGTAATAATATTATATATATATAAAATTAATGAAAATCTTATTACCTGATATTGATAAATTAATATTAAAATAGGAGACCATTATTCCTTACAGCTATAAATAAACTTACCTATTAATAACTTAACTGAATATCCAATCACTCTTATTTATATTAATAACCGTAAAAACCTAATAATATTAAATGAAAATCATATATACCTACAAGAATCTAACCAATCAAATACCGTATTAATATTAGATTAATATATATATATATATAATAATATATATATAAATATTATATTATATATATACCTAAAATATATATATATAATATATATATTTTAATAAAATATATATATTAATATCTATTAATATTAATATATATTAATATATATAATAATATATATAATATATAAATATAAATATTAAATATTATAAAGTGAAATAACTATAATAATAGATGTTCTTTATCTAAACCTCCGTATTAAACTTAATATTCATGAATTTACTGACCGGAACAACCTAAAAAAAAAAATTAACAAAGTAAAAAATTTGCAAAAATTTGTTTTTCGATTTACAATTTTTTTTCCATAAAAATTCCTTTAAAAGTATTAGAAAGTAAACTTACCTAGTTACAATAAACAAAATGTAACTTGACCAATTATATCTATTCTAAAATTCATAAAAACAATTAAATTGTTGAAATACTTCACTCATCCTTCTATTTCTCTTAA
Organism: Trachelipus rathkii; assembly: GCA_015478945.1. Lineage (NCBI taxonomy): Eukaryota > Metazoa > Arthropoda > Malacostraca > Isopoda > Trachelipodidae > Trachelipus > Trachelipus rathkii. The sequence continues at coordinate 12,968 of JABUQX010064250.1, read as the reverse complement.
ACAATACATATCGAAATGATTAGTTATATGATATATAACACGAAAGAAAACATTGTCCGTGTTTAACTCTCTTTAATTATATATATGACATACAATTATTATTTTCCTCACATTATAACTTGCTTCCTTACCTCATTAAATAAATGCTATTATTACTTATAAATTGAACCTCGCACGACGTATATATACTAATATATATTATATATAAATAATTAATATATATATATAATAATTATATATTAAATAATATATATATATTAATATAATAATAATTATATAATATAAATATAAATAATATACTATTATGAATATATAAATATATATAATTATATATAATAATATAATATATTATTATTATATAATTAATATATAATATATATATAATAAAATTCGTGACATAAATAAATAATATTATATAAATTATAATATTTATTATATAAGTATACTAGAATTATTCATATAATAATATATATATAATATTATGATATATATATATAGATTATATAATATAGATATATTTATAAATACTAAATAAATTAATATAGTAATAAATATATATTAATATATATAATTATATATATATTAATATTATAATATATAATATATATAAAATAATAATTCTTTGCAGTTATACTAAGACATCCCGCCTCTTATAATATTGGGCCAATAATTCTTTATATCCCATATTATATAATTAATAAATATATAGTATATATAAATTATATATATAATATCAATATTATTATAATATAATAATATATATATTAATAATATATATATTATATATATAAGATATACTTATATACTATATATATATATAATATATATATATAATATAGATATAATATATAATTATATTAATTAATAATAATATCTAATTAGTGACAATTCATAAGCCTATAAATGAACTCTAATGTTAGACCTAACTCACTCAAAATGACGACTATTCTATTGTATATATATTATATGTAACCGATATAACTGAACTTATAACAAAGGATATATTATACTTAGCTATATTCACCTTATTACTTTGATATATATATAGGATTTCATTATGGTTCAAACGTAATAATCTTTAACACACACACACTTACTCTGACTCCTGGAAATTCTTTTTGTGACTCCTCTACACAACATTCATGCCTTACTGAGCGCAGCACCTGTTATATTTATAATCACCAAGAAAACGGCTATATGGGCAATAACAAGAAGGGTATCCGGCAATAAATATAAATAATATATATTCAAATTATTATATATAATATATATATATTATATATATATATATATAATATATTTAAAAATATAATATATAATATATATTATATATATACTAATAATATTATATAATATTATAATATATATATATATTATATATATATATATATATTATATTATATATTATATATTTATATATATTATTATATTAAGTTGTGTATAACCGTCAATATATTGTCATGTATTATTATATAAATAATATAATTCCACAATATAAAGATAGGATGATTCCATCATATGACCATTACTCAAAATATAGAACGTAAAGTTATTATAGGGGGTATATATATATAATCTAATAATATAAAACCCAACATCTAAATAATCAGTTCACGATATCCTACTATATATATCACTATATAATTCATAACCTATTACATAATACTACGGTAACCTATACGTAATATGTTAAAATTTAATCGGCTTCACTCACCGTTGGATTCAGATGATATATATATAATTATAATAAAATATACTAAAGAATAGATTTTATCGTAGCCACAAGAGAATCTCCTATCCACCGATTATATCTCACACTGATCTTAACTCACCGTATGATAATAAAGTACACATCCATAATAACTACACATAAACCATAAAATCGAGATACTAGTCAATTTAACTAATTCCAATATCATTTCTAGCAACCAATTACACACGAACACCCACATCTAGACGTTCAATAACGTACGTCTAGAATAAATCATTGTTGAACAAGACTCAAATATATTACTCATAACCTAAATGCCGTGAAATAACATATACAATATACATCTCATCGATAAGTCATAACTTATCCATCTGGTAAGTTAATCTAATATCAATATCCACAGTCACATTGACCTCACTTATTTCATCATCAAATATGATTAAAAAAGTAATAAGCCATAGATAATATATATATAGTCATACGAACTAGTATATTCAACTATATAGTATTATAACTAAAATATATAAATAATACATAATATAATATATAATTAAATCATGGCCAAATGAAATCTAAGATAATCGAAAACTAAATATTCATTAATATATATATATAATAATCGATAACATAATCTAACTATAACTAACCCCTAACCTTATACTTAATATATATAATGATTTAATACTACTACCTGAGCTCATATAATATATATGTACTATATATAACATATATATATAAATATAAATATACATAAAATATACATATATATATATATATATTAATATATTACCCGTATATATATATATATATAGCACTATATATATATTAGATAAATAAATATAATATATAATATATCTATCAATATACAACCTATTTTAATTCATCAAGTACATATAATACTGAACTACTATATATACGAGTATGAATCATATTCATTATATAATTATGTATGGAGTTACACTCGACGACATTATAACACATTGGATATTATTACTATTTTTATATCTATAAATCTTATGAATATCACCTATACTTATTAGTTATCTCAAACTGTCAATATATTTCATTGAACGCAGATATATACTATATATAATATATAATATATCCATATATATATATTAACTTATATTAATCTCAATATTATATTATATTACTATATATACATATCTGCAATTATACATAAACCTTAGGTGAGTTGTATTGTTGATTTAGTGAACGCTGCTAGTGTTGATAGGATATTGTGATTTTACACAATATGGCCTAGAGTATCCGCTTGAAATTATGTTATTGGATTATATTATCCTTGAAGCACTGTACTAGTAAGCTCCCACCTCTCTGACTTAGAATAATCCTCCCAACACATGTACTTATAATAATCAAATTATAGAGATTAATTATAACAACGTCAAGACTGGATCATACACCACGAATTCTAAACATACCAAAGAACTAATACTAATTTTGAGGACCCTAGAAATTCCATAGATGGTTCAACACTATGCTTACTCTCTCACTCAAAATTTTTAATGGATTATAGAAGACGAGGACACATTTTATTAATCATCAGTCATAGCTAAAAAAACATTATTATCCTTATTTACCGTTGCTTCTTTTCAAAATGTACGATATGTCCATTAGCAGGCCCTATATAGCTATCTAAATATTTTATATACTATATTAATAGATTCATACATTTGTAGACAAATTAAATTCACTTAGAGGACAAATGAATAACAACTACTATTTCTACTTCTAAGTTTTTTCCTAACCCTTTCCTTATATATAATTACATATATAATAATATACTAATATATAAATACTACTAAGTACTATAAGTAATATTAATACTATCATCTATTTATCATATCACTAATACTAATTCTATACAGCCTAATAATATCAACTACTATATATATATACATCACTTCTTATTACTGATAATATCCTACGTCACACACATATCACCCTACTATATCTACTACTGTCGGCTTCTACGAAGTTTGAATGTTAGAAGCCCTCCACGACACTATCTAATACTAGATTCGACTATCTAGTATATACGACAATTATAAGATAGACATAATACTGTATATTAATTTATTCAATCTACCCTATATTATAACTATATAATATATATAAATAGTATATAAAATTATTAACAGCATTAGTAATAAGCTTTACTATGCTATATCACTACATATATATATATATAAATACCTCGAAGTATAAATATATTAATATAAAAATACATTGAAATATTGAAACACTGATGTTTTTTACATTTTTCTTTTGCTAAATTTTACCAAGCCACATTCCAAAAATGATCATTCCTTCTTCGCGACCGCTAGCTATATTTGTTTCTTACTTGCAATGAACTCACGAGTCTCCGATCCGATCATATATCTACTGTACGTTTTAAACCACAAGCATCATATATACTAGACTATCAGCCTATATTATACTATACAATACATATATACTTAATTAAATCTATATACTAATATAATCAACTACTAACTAAATATCAACATTATTAATAGTCCTATAATAACAAAATATCTAATATACTAAAACCATATTAGTATATATATAATATATTACTTTTTATGTCATATACAAAATATCACTATATATATACTTAAATAATCACAAACCAAATATTTTACAGTCTGGCATTACCGCAGCCAAAATACACATTACTTACTCCTTAATATTATCACCATCCTGTTAAAGCACAACTTGGAGCTCTTTATAATACAGAGTCTGTCACGCTTCAAACCAAATTTCACCATACACCATAATTCACTTACTTATCTATACGTATATATAAATTATATATATATATATATATATATATATATATATATATATATATATAATATAAGATAATATATATATATAATATATATCATGGTTTAAAACTAACAAACTCATATCTCAAAAACACAATAGCACATGGAAAGCGAATATCATGCTGGAATTCTGGATAAATTTATGCGAAACTAAAAGAAAAAAAACTCAAAAAACTACAATAGCTACAGCGAAAAGGAATACATTTTTTGAATCCTTGTAAAATTTTGAGTTAAAAAAAATATAAAAAATAAATACAATAAAATAAATAACAAAATTGGCTATTTTTTTTTTTTAGGAGCAGGGGCATAGTAAAAATAATAATTGTAGAATTAACACGGCCAAGTAGGGGCTCGAGCCGACAGGGGAACACAGGGGAACGTTTCATCCCGTAGGGGAGGGGCGGAGAAGCCCCCGCGACACCAAATACCAAAGAGGGGGTTCCGGAGACCCCCGGAGGGCGGGGGAATGTCCTTACCCGTAGTCCACCGAAGCCGAAAACCCGACTCTCCACTCGTCGGTATACCCTTGGGTTTCCTTGTTAAGAAAAGCAAAATTAATTAAAGTCTATTATTTATTAGAGAAACCAATAAAGGTCTCTAAATAGGCTTATTAAATCATATACATTAATATTAATCAATCATTTTTATTTTTTTTTTTTACATTTCCTATGGTAAAAATTTTACCAGGATTCCATAAAATGTATTCCTTTGTTTTTTTTATTGTATTTTTTTACATTTTCCGCACATAAATGTTCCAGGATTCCAACAAGTATTCCTTTTCCCTGTATCTATTGTAGTTTCTTGAGATATGAGCTGCCTAGTTTCAAAACACAAATTATCACACCAATATATAATATATATATATATATAATATATAATATATAATATATATAAAAATATAATTAATATATTATATATATATATTATAATATATATAATATTTAATAATATTAATACTATTAATATATATATATAAATTATATATATAATATTATTATATAATACATAGAAGGCTTATCTTACTAATTAAAGGTATCATTAACGATATTAATACTAAAAGTTTAGAAAATGGTATAATATTTTAATAACATTGAATAATTACATTTAATTATTAAATATTAAATATTAATTAAGATGAGTATAGAGAACAGTTGTAATATTAACACCAAAGCCCCAGCCTGACACGCTTTGAGCTTCCAGGTAGAACAAGTAATCGATATCCCTGCCTCCTACTGGAAAAAGTATAAAGTAGTTTTACTCTCGTAAAGATCGCTCCTTTTAAAACGAAAAGACCGAATGATCCAGATGTTTTTGAAAGATTATGTCGAATTGAAAGACCGTAAATCACTGACCTCAAAACCCAAGCTATGCTACTTCGGAATTAATTAAATATGAAATAATGTGTGCATTAAAGAAGATATGTATACTTCCTCCTCTAAGCCACTAAAAATTAAGATATCACCTTAATTTTGAGATTGACTTAATACCCCTAATCTGGTAAATGAATAGCAAGCTGTAAATATTCATGCAATTGTAAATTCAGAATAGTTATAATACTTTAATGATTATACTTTAACTAAGCTTTAATGTTTACTTTAAAAATAGAATTATTAGTGTTTCTGAAAATTTGATAATTTTGTAATCTCTTATATGTAAGATGTTCACCCTATTTCAAGCTTTATTAAAATTATTCATATATTTTAATGTATCTGTTATTTAATCAATCAATATTTAATTTATTCCGAAGTCTTTAATTGCTGTATCGCCTAACTTATATTGAATTACACAATCATTTATACACTTAATAAAATCTAATGATTTAAGTGGATTAGTATTATTATTAATATTTATGCAAGTTGCTATTTTTTCCAAAAATCCACACGCATATTTTTAAGAAAAGTAAAAATGATGTTATTTTTTGACATTTTCAATTTTTTTCTAATGTTCCACCATCCAATATGAATTAAATAACTTCTATCTTCTCTCATAGTGCTCTCTTCTCAATTTTTCTCTTTCATACATACTCTACATTCCTCTTCTCGTGAACTACTACCAATGTTCTTTCGATGAAGCTCTCTCATCATTCGTCTCTCTTATACTCTTTATTTCTCGACCATATTTCCTCCCTACCCGCGTCTCTTCGTCCCTCCTATAATTCTCTGTACTCATATTCACTCTACTTCTCTAGCTGCTCTCTCTCATCTCTTCTCTATCTCTCCTTCTCTGCGTGATATACAATACTAGCAGAATGAGTCTTAAATTAAAATACTAAATATAATTTAAAATTAAAAAGATAATAAATACAATTAGATCTAAATCAAATTTAATACTCAATAAATAATTTTTATGTAATGTTATCATGGTCTGGTGTTTTATATTAATAGTAATAAAACATATACTCCGCAATTTTAAAGTTTCATGTAATACTTTACTAAATCAATGACTCGTATATATATTATTGAGTGATTATACTATACAGTTGTTTAATAAATTATATTATAGACTATAAATTAATATATTTAGATATGACCTTATCTGTGCCTTTTGATAGTAAATGTTCAAAGATTATTTATAGCTGTAGTACACTATAGTAGCTCACGATGGGATAATGCCCTGTCCGACAAATTTCACGATATTCCTATTGTATCCAAATATAATAGGTCGAATCTACAAGTCTGACTCAATAGTGCATATAATGAAAATTGTGTAGGTATACACTAAATGTAATGTATGCAGGTATCATAAAGTAACTATGTGCTATAAAGGTGAATAGTTATGACAGTGTTGATTATTAATATTAGTGATGTTATAAGTCTTGAACATGAATTTGAGATATATATACTATATATACTATATAGTTGTCTAGATAGGTGGTACATTTCTTTACATAAGGTACACGTTTATAAATATTTACCGAATGAAACTTTCTTTTACCTAAAGTGAAGTTCTATGATAAGCTAATTAGATAAGTTATAATTTTGAAAAAATCAGTAATATTATATAAATATCGTATAATAATCCTTCTCATTTTGTTTAATTATATTAACCATCTAACATATTATCTTATATATAGAATCTTGTTCAGCAAACCATAACCTAAAATTCAATATATATATAATAAATTACTCTCAAACATTTATTGAAACTTTTGTGGTAATATCATACACACTCATATATTTACTCATAATTTACTTGAATGCACTGAGTAAAATCTATACTTATTATCAAATAGTTTCACCAAGTTGATATATAATTATGTATGTGATATCTCTCAAAAACTAAATATAGTTTATTACGATAGATTCTTTGATAAATATACCTAACGAACAAAGCATTATTCAATTATGAATATACATATATATATATCAAAACCATTATCAGTTAGGGTATTTAACTAATATGAATGTACCTGTTAAATGAGCCGTCAGAATTATAATAGGGATTTTTAAATGTATTCAATAAATAGATATTTACAGATTAGCTAATTTTATTTAACCTTATAAGTTTATCGTAATGAATAATTTTATAAGCAAGTCCCTTCATTGATATTTCATAATAATGATTGAAACTTATATGTATTAATGATCATATGTTCCTAAATCATAATGATGAGTAGTTTTTTCACTACACATATATCTTAATGTAATAATACTAGGGTAAGTTGATTATATTCTAACGTAAGTAATTATTTATGTTATTCCTAAGATTGACATATAGAGTTACTGAATGTATAGTCCATAATAAGTGGTGAGTACCCTACGGACACTTCACATCTAATGATTTTAGATATATTAGTTATTATCTTTAAAATTTATTTTATTAAACGGTTGATATTTAGTAGGTTATTTACTAAACAATATATATTAATTATAAAATAGGTCCTCAATTAAGTTTAAGTTAGGTTCAATCATGTATATAGGGTAGGTTATTTGTAAGTGATATATAATACTCGTTATAATTTAAATTATATGATCAAATTAATCGTTATCAATAATAAACTGGTTATAACATTTGTGTAAACAAAGTAACTTATCTACTAATAAATATAGAGTACTAAAAATATATTAATATAGTTAGCTATTCAAGTTTTAAGTTAAAATTATATATGGAGTATTTATAAACGATTTTATACTATAAATTATTTGATTTAACTATGAAGAGTTATTAAGATATGTCGTATTAAATTACTTATCATAATATTGTAGGTCCAATTCGTGTTATATATATAACTCACAGTATTCACGCTAAATAGATTATGTACAGTATCTCAAATAATAGGTGATTTACTAGAGTTTTTTGTTAATATTATAGCCAATCCTATATATTAATATTCACTAAATTTATAAAATTTTATTATTTATAATATTATTATATATTATATATTATTTAATTATATTTATATTAATAATTTTATTTATAATTATATATTATTTTATATATATTATTCAATATTATATTAATTTATAATCAATTATTAATTATTCTAATTATTAATATATTTAATTATTATACAAAATATGTCGTATATTACGTACTCCGCTAAATGACAAACTGAATCCTTGTTTTTTATATAATAAAGAGTTTTATTAAAATCATTTGGAATTATTATATAAATATTTTTAGTGTACGTACACTCAAGCAGAAAGGCGATATAAGACTAGAATTAAGTCAGACGAAAGCTAGTGACTATAATTTATTTTGACTAGTCTTAGGTTGCTAGTGAATGAAGTGAGCTGCTATTATAATTATTCACAAATATACTCATATATCGATATTATTTATATATATATATTATAAAGTATTATATAAACATATTGAAGTAACGTCAAAAATATAATATACAATCTATCAATACTATTAATAACACGTTGTTAACCTCACTATAACTATATGAGTACCTAAAAAATAAATTTATACTTGTTATATTTAATTACTAATATGTTTACAAATGGAAGGAAGTTTAAATAGGTGAAAATAAGGAAATAAGTGTTTATAACAGACTTTCCTAATATAGGTAATACAATAATAAATAAATTAATAAGCAGGAGGTTGATTATATAGTTATATTACTAATTATTCTGCTATCGCCATACAGTATTCTTACCTTAAAATTATTAATTCAGACTCTTCAAATTTTAATACGTTAAAGATTTTAGTCATATAAATAACAATGAACTTTTGAGAGCAATCTTTATAATATTGTTTATTATAAATGATATAGTGTCTAAAATTTATATATTTACTAAACAATGATCGTGAAGATAGAGAAACATGCATACATTTTTTAACATCGTTGGTAATTGACAAATATATGTACAATTAGTGATGTACGAGGTCAATAAATCGTATTAATAAGTATATAATAATGTTTGTTATAAATCAATTAATATAGTAGTACAATACAATAGCTCACTATAAAAAGCCGACTACTTTAATAATATGTAAACAAATTTATAAAATAAATTAGCAAATATTGTGTTATGAAAGACAGCTTGGTTATCTACCAAAATTTAGAAAGAAATCGGGATAAATAAAAAAAATATTTAAGTATGAGATATTGAAAAATATGTATAAAATCTAAAAGCTGCAGCTGAATACTCAAAAAACGCTGGATTATTATATGATAATAATTTATATTACATATAATAAATATTTTAATATATTAATATATATTATATATAATATATTATATATATAATATATATATATATATATTATAATATATATATAAATAATATAGAATATATATTATATATATAGAATTATTATATAATATATAAAATATATAATATTAATATATATAATATATACATATTATTATTAATATATATATATGAAACTTACTACGTAAAGCGGTAGTATTAATACCGATATAATTATATATAATAGTAAACGATTATAATCATAATGTTTTTCGTATATTTTCAAGCTAAATAGTGTATATATCACTTATAAGTCCAATATAGTTTTTTTAACGAAAGTAAATTACCTAAGATTAATAAATATAGTATATCAGCCAAAATTAAAGAGTAGGGTATCTCTTCGCCTCAGCTGAGTAGGTAATCAGACTCACACTATCCTCACATATCCTGTCCCACCGTCGCACGAGCCCCTTAAAAAAATAATTTAATAAATTTTATTTTATTAAAATTAATCAAAAAAATATAACATGAGTAATAAAATAATAGCTATATAATACATGTTGCCACATTCCTCATTACTTCATTGTAAGTTATTTATACTATAAACATCAGTAACACTGCAGGGTTGCACAAGTTAATCCTGCTACTCAGAATTATGTTAGCGATTATGACTTTATAGATAGTAACTTCCTTTAATGAGGTAATATAGGTACTCTAAGTATATAATTATATATATAGAATATTATATATATAAAAATAATTTAATATATAATATATATATAATATATAATAATATAAATATATATAATATATATATATAAAATAATATATAGTATTAATTATATATAATATATATATATATCTAATAGATATAATATAATTCGCCATTTAAAATACGGTATAGTAGAGGCCGAGTGATCTAGTTTACAAAAATGTTTATGTGTTTATATATATATTAGCTATAAATAGGTATACCTATTTAGACTTTATATGTCCTAAATAAATATTGTTAAAACCCGTAGGTTGGTAGTAGCTTCAGCAATTTGAGTAAGCCATGTCCTCTAGACTAAGTAGTGGGAAAAAAAGGAAATTTAGATAAGTATAGATATACCTGAGAAGTAGAAGTAGCCACTAGAGTAGGGTAGATATATTGAGAGAGGGTGACATCCCTGTAAAGTACTGATAATTCGATTCTATATTTGTTAACGAATTTTAAGTATATATTAAAATATATTGCTACTCGAATAATGGAATAACGCAACCACACTTAAATAATATCATAATCCTCTATTAATTAGGAATCTTATTCCACTCTCTTATTTTCACTTGTATAATATATATAATTTATAATTATAAATTATATCCACTTAACACAACACATATATATTAAGTAAGTAATATATATAATAATATATAATTATATATATATAATATAATTATTAAATATAATTATATATATATATAATATATAATATAATTATAATATATTAATATATATATAGATTATGACTCCGGTATGATTAAAGACTCCTACATGTAGGGATAGTTTTAGTATAACAGGTACTTAAGTGAGTAGAGATTATATATGTGTTATCTAATGTCTATTTTGTATTGTGTTTTTTTTATTTTTTTTTTTGTTATATATGATATCATCTATAGATAATTATTCAATAACAGTCTAATAATGATGACATAAATAAATCATCACACAATAATATCACATTAATAAATAATTATACACTATTCATATAATTTAATATATATTATAATCTCGAAAAGTTACTGACACCTACAGAAAAAACCTAAATTACATATTGAAATACCATGAGTACGTATTAATAGACTACTTATTAGTCACACGTGTAGATAGAATCAATAAAGAAGTAAAAATATACAACATATTCGTTTTTCATAAAATGATAAATATTCATTACGAAATAAGGATCATACACTTTAAGATATAAATACACCTAATAATATATAATAAATATATTATGGATAATCTCACATGACGTGTTAAATAAGTACTATACATAAAAAATGTTTAAAGAATAAATAATTAAAAAAATATTAAAATAAAAAAAAATTAGTAGCTCCGTGAAATCAGTAGGGGACAAAGATGGATAACAAGGGATATTATTCCTTAACAACCCTACGTTAAGGGATAGTAGCGAAGGAATACCCCCGCGACACCAAATACCAAAGAGGGGGTTTCCGGAGACCCTTCCCGGTATAGTAGGAGGGAAATAAAGTACTACTAACCCCTGTTCGCTCTCACCGGAAAAGCCGAAGACCCCGTCAACTCCTGTCAATTAGTTTTACCGGTTTATACTTTGGGTATATATTATCCTTATATAAGTTATTAATAAAAAAAAAATAATAAAAACGTGACAGTGATAAGTGATCTTAATCATATAACTCCTATAATATTTTATTTAATAGCTCAAGGTTTATTATATATCTACCCCTTAAAAGGAACGAGACAATATACATATATATACATATTATTAGAAATAAATAAAAAATAACAAAAATAAAATAAAAACAAATTCCAATATATTTTTGTTGTTAGTAAAACAAACAAGTCCTATATAGTATTATATAAGATATATATATAATATATATAATAATAATATTATTAATTAATATAGATATATTTAAATAAAATATAAATATAAATATATATATATAATGTAAATATAATATATAAATAATAAGATATATATATAAATAATATATATATAAGATATGAATAGTATAAAA